>MKYW01000019.1:101249-116463 GCA_015776835.1 Aphidius ervi | reverse complement strand
CATTTATCATTTGTATAAAAACAATTTTCTATTAATTCAATCAATATTATCCTTAAATTAAACGACTTATCCATTTAATAAAATCAAATGTCACTTAATTTTAGCAACTTTTGCCTTAACTAGACCGCTTATTCGCTTGATTTAAGGGATATTTTTGCTTCCTTTTTAGCAAAGTTTCCCTTAAATTAATTCTCTTTTCTTTTAAATAAAAAAAAAACTGGCTCAAATTAAAGCAAATAAATTGCTTTAATTAAAAAATATTTTGCTGAAATTAATACATTTTTTCTTTAAATCAAAGCCTAAAACTTTCAAGCAAAATTTTGCTATATTTTAGCAACTTTTTCTCTCAGTGTAGACTGTACAGCATTGTATAGAGCATTTGATAAATTTTGTATGAAAATAATTGATATATAATTGTGGACATTGTAACTTTTTAAAAGACCGACAAGGGCTTCTCTTTCTACAGAAATAAATTCAATTCAATTCAAAAAATATCCTAATGGAAAATTCAAGTCAATATATAATTAGCAACAAACTATGAAATAATTCAATCGAAATAATAAACTAAATGCAATTTTTTTAAGCTTCAAGAAACCTTATATATATGAAGATATAAAAATGTAAGATATATATTTCTTTTTTTTTTAGTAGACAGGTCGCAACACCGAAATGGGTTCTTGGAGGATAATACCTACGACTATACTATATATATATGAACAAAGCCTTAACGCCAGTTAATATATCTATTCACAGCTGGACAAAGGATATCCTCTGTATACATACACTAAAGCTATATAACTATCATGGGGTACATATTTGGTGATACACATGGGCGTGTCTATTTCATAATCATCAAACGATAATTGCAATAAGGAACTTGACAAGTGATTTATTATTAGGGTTAATCATCAATTATATATTTTCTCTCTCAATAATCGATTTTAGTTTTGACAGAGCTTAGATATTCATTGAATATCTAATTTTTATATTGCTCATCAATAATTTAATAGTCATTAGAAGAACATAGTCAAACTTTTCAAGTATCATGATAACTTTTAACTGTTATTTTATGAATAAGATATTTAAATATTTATGTATATTAATATTTAAATTTAATTGTTTATATAATGAAAATATAATTTGACAATTTTGGAGAGTTGAAAAAGTTATTAGTTTAAAATTGAAAACTAATAAAAAATATATTAAATTGATTTAATTTTAGACTTGAATTTGTGAAAAGTCAAGAATCTAGTGTGTATCATAAATTTTCTATAATCGAGATGAGTTTTGTCGGGAGGATTTTAAAAGACATTGTGGATACATTGGTGATTCTACGATGTAGCTTAGCCTTTGGCTATTTATTAGCTATTGTTCAAAAAGAGCCATGGGAGAAACGGAAGACAGAAACTGTCTTCCAATATCTGTAAGCCTGAATCTTCTTTCCTTGTTTTGTCTATCCCTTTTCTTTACATAATAGTCTCACTTACAAAACTGAATTATATGATGTTATCATTATATCTATATATACAATGTATATATCAATAATTTTAGGTACTGAAGTTTTGGTACTTTCTACAACAAGCAAAAGTATGTAAAGGTATATAGAGACCTGGTACTGAAACACGATGCAACTGTGAAACCAGAAATGGTTACAAAGTACCAAGCAATTTGAGAACACCTTGGGCTGACCTTTTCTAGTATTATACTTACTAAACAAAATTTTGTTATGGATCAAACTAGAGACATTTAAAAAATAATGATAATTTGAAAGAATAAAAAATAAAAAATCAAGTAATTCTTGATTATTAGTTAAAAATAAATTTGAGAATAAAAAAATGATGTGATTAGGTAATATAGTTAATGACTGTAAATTAGTTTCAATAAAGTCATTTGTGAATTCTCTGGTGTATAACTCAGGTATGAAACTGAGTTAGATGAGAAGGATTCACGTTTCACCACAACGACGACTAATTTCACCCGTTGCTTCTCGGATAACAAATAACTGGTGCACATGCTGACTTTACACTCCAGGGGGTGGAATTGTGCTGGAAGGAGTTAAAGCAGTGAGAGAAATGAGAAAAGCACAGAGGCATTATAAGCTACTTACGTTGTCTATTCCAGATACATTGGATTGTAGTGAACTAAGTGGTAAAGTATAAACTTCCAAGTATAAAATGACAATTCAACCAAGTCTGAATCCTTAATAAAACAAAAAAAAAATTAAAAAAAAAACACTACTCGTTGTTGGATTGATTGAATTCAATGTCAAAATATTAATACTTGAGAATCATATGAATTATTATAAACGTCTGAATAAAGTTTATAAATACACAAAAAATTTGGAGCATCATGAAGAACATTAAAAATTTTATCAACTGTATATTACCACCAACCTGAACTTGGATCAATAAATTCAAATGTATTTAAAAAAAAAAAAAAAACTTGACAATTGTTTTAATATTTGAATGATAATATAATTTTTCATGTCACAAATTTTTCATGTTATTGTTTTTAACAATTATATTCTACTATTTTTTAAATAAATATGTTAAGGCTGTTGGTAAAAGTCATCGTCGAACCAATATTTGTAGTTTGAGGGGCCCGTATATCGTAACGCTAAATCTCATGCCCGGGTACCCGAAATTTTGTTGCGCTTCTGTCTCGAAAACCGGCTTTTGAGTGTGTCCGTGCATATACAGACAGACACTAACACTACTGCTAGCAAGCAAGTACAGTACACAGCTACATTATATGCTTGTGTGTGTCACGTCTATGTGCATCACTTGCCGCGAGAAAGCAAATATTTTTTTTTTTTAAACTTGAATAACTTTTAAAATCCGAGGCAAACATTACTTATTTTTTCAAATTATATTCGTTTTTTTCTTATCTACAATTTGATAGGAAAAAATCAGTTTTCGAGTAGACAACGAATCTACTATACGCTGTTTAAGAAAAAAAAAACTGTTTTGCCCTATACTCGTGTATAAAAGTTGTCAACTTTGACAGTCATTATCTTAAAAAAGCCGAGGCAAAAAAAATTGAAATAAATTGTCAAGATAGATAATTATTTCATTTAAAAAATAAGCCTAATTAAAAAAAAATCGAGTAGAAATTCAATTATTTACCAACAACCTTAATGGATACTGAGGGAATTTAAAAACGACATTTCAAAAAAATAAAAAGCATACATTCACGTATGTTTGGGAAAAAAAAAATATAATAACACAACGAATGGGACGGCTGTTGAAGAGGTGATGATGATGATAATAACAACAAAAACAAGTTAAAGAAAAAAAAAATATAAAATATATGATCGATCGAAAATTTGTCAATATGTCAAATTACTTCAATATGACATATTTTTCAGTGAGAATTATTATTGTTACAATGATTATTTGTATAGAGTAAAATGCTGTTTGATCTGTGAAAAACAAATAACTAGGACATACAGACAAAAGAACTGGATATTTAAAGAACTTGGGGCATACATAAAAATGACAATATGACAAAGAAAATCAAGATAGAGTATTATTTATATTTTAATATCAAATATTTGTTACTGTGTGTGTATGTGTGTGTGTGTATTTGTTATTTTTGTATTATTGAAAATTTAAATTTGACAATCGATTTGAAAAGTTTTGATGAAAATTGAAAAATAAATAAATAAATAATGCTTGACATATATCTACTAAAATTCATAGTCATAAAAAAATAATAATAAACATGTCTGTCAGCAAAATTATGAATAATTCAAATAGATAAAAAAAATCTTAGCTCGTTTGCATCAAAATTTATTGCTAAACCAGTCGTAAAAGATCAAGAAAATCAACGAGAGTGTATATTCCCATTTGGCAAATCTCTGACCGTTTTATTTTTCATTTTTTTTTTCATTTTTTTTCAGCTACAAAAACTGAAGTTAGACGTACACTTTTACATCAGCATGAAAAAATAAAAATATAAAAAATATTCGGTGATGAGATAAGGCAATCCATATTTACACTGCAGATTAAATATTTCTTCATATTGTTTTGTGGATTTTTAAATTCCCATGAAATACTGTTAAATTTATTATATATAAAACTATAAATGTTCAAGCTAATTTATTCCCACTAGAATTGACAGATTCATGTTCTCGTTTATATTGAAAATGAAACTACAAAAAAAAAAATAATGCAGAAAAAGAAAATAAATATTCCAAGAAAGTATAAATTTTTATGAAACGGAAAATGTTTTTCATCATTTTCACTACATGTATAAACATAAATCAACATGAACAATCACAAAAAATAATATAAAAATAAAATCTGCATTCGATAAATTCTAGTATTTCTAAAATGCAAAAATTTATAATAAATATAAACGAAGAATTTTTGAAATAAATTGTAATTATCCAAGTGGTAATAAAGTAGTCATATACAAGAGTCTTGTTGGAGATAGAAAACAAATAAAAGAAAAAAAAAAATTAGAAAAATAAAAGTTTTATAATCGATTTTGTGACTAAAAGTGTTTACATTTGAACTAAAAAACTTTTGTATCAATAAACACAAAATTTAACTGTTCATGTCAATTTACATTGAATAATCTATTAATTGTCAATTACATAAAACGTAAACATGTTGATATAATATAATACCTGTACATAAGAGCCTTGAAAAAGGAGACAATATGTAAGGTATATATTATATTATGAAAATATTACGCATGAGTCATGAAATTTTTAAGTAAACTGAAGTGCTGAAAGTGGTTATAAAATTATTACAGCAAGTGCAATTTTAAACATACATTATAAAAATGTATATGTATACATGGTAGCAAGCACATAGAATAAGATGTAAAGGGATAAAAATATCAAAGAACGAGCTGATATTATAATGTTACTTGAGTTTTATTATTCTTATCTAAAAGTGAAGCTTCAAAATGTAAAATCTTTTCACGTTTTCTTGTGGTAACTTCCTATTTCACTTCATGATCGTGGTTCATCTCTGCTACGTGTTACTATTTTTACTTTTATTAAAACAAGAAAATATTATAATAATAATAATAATACATTGAGAAAAATTGTAATTTTATATTCATCCAGTAGATTTTAGTATTGAGAATTTTTTATGTATTTATTCTGAATGTTTTATACATATAAATTTTAAAATTGGAAAAAAATAAATATGAGAACAATGGATTTTGTTGTTGAGATAATGATAGCTATTATTTTGACAAATTATTATTATCATTTACATAGATGATACTTAAATTTAAATTTATATTCCCTTACGTAATTTTATGACAATAATTATATTTATCTGTGTGTATTTTGTTGCAAGTATAATAGTTTTATGTCATTTCGGACGAATATTTTGCCTTTAATTATTATTCGTATTTTAAATATTAAAATATGTCAAATAAATATATAAATAAATTGTATTTTAAGTGTAATAAATAATAATAAATCATGTGTTTTGTATATATACATTAATTGGTCTGAACGAGACACGTTTGAGACAAAAAAAAAAAAAACAAAACAAAATTGTATAAATTTAATAAATGGAACAAAAATGTGCAATATGACTTGCAGGGGGTGGCAGGGAGAATAACGTGATTTGTGCGTCTATCTCGTGTAGCATTATTATCATTCTCTATTCGTATTCTCGTTTTGTTTTCATTATTTCTATTTTTTTTTTTATTTTTTTTTCGTGAGCAAGTTTTTTTTTTTTTTCCATCAGAAAACTTGAAGGCAACACTAACATATAAGGTATCGGCTTCATTTCACTTGTAACTTATTACATTACTCGATAATATTGTGGTCAAACGATATCGATATGTGTTCAAACAAGAAAAGAAATAATATATTTTTTTTATTTGATTTTTCTTCTAAAGTTTTCAGCTTTTTTTTTATTTATTTCTTTAGTCTTTTTATTCTTTATTTTTTAAATGTTGACTTATAGCGTGGTAGCATTCAATCACAAAAAGTATATATAAGGCTTTTTATAGGATTATTTATATTTACCTCAATCGAACATGCGATGTTTCCTTAGTATTTCGATAAAATTTATACAACAGTATCTGTATGTGTGTGTATACTCACAAAAACAAACGGACGTCAAGTAAATATATATATACCATTTGTATGGCTCCTACCAATTTTGAATGTCGCTTTGAAACTGAGTGGAAATAAAATTTATATCTTATGAAGATAGTCTTTCTGAGTATAGTTTCTATCAAAGATCGCGTATATATCTCACTCCATCTACTTTACATTTTCCCATACTGCTTGTAAGTGAATTTACGAATATAGAAAGTTTAAAAAGTTTTGTGTATATTTTTTTTTTTTTTTTATTTTTACCATTAAAAAATTCTCAAAATTTTTTCGATTTCCCATGTGTAAATCTACATATAAGATCTCATAATTTTTGTGCACTTTGGTCTATATATACTTGACTTTGTATATAGAAAATAAAAAAAAATATTCCTTAAAAATATAGTTGCAATAAAGTAGTTTACAAAATTTATCTAAAAAGTTTATTGTATGATAATTGAACTGAATAATCAATTATTGTAAATTTAATGTTTTTTTTGTTTAATTATTTTAGTGTCATTTTTGTATCTTTTCATCGTTCATCAGTGGCTGTTGTGTGTTTGAAACCCTTGATTTACGAAGATACGATAAATACATGAATAATCAAACAAGCGTGGTTTCAATTTGCATTTACTATCTTGATGTAGAATTGCACAAGGATTTAAATTGTGGAAAACCAAAAGATTTTTTTAGGATAAACAAATCTAGTTTAATGACATTGCACACTTCTGTTCAGATTTATCCATAATGAAAGCATTAAATTTCTTTAAAAAAGTTTGAGTCAAAGATTGTTTAATTTTGAATTAAAATAAAAAAAAAAAAAAAAATTACCATCGTGGGCCAAGTATAGAACTGTATTTTTAAGATTTTATTCTTTTAAAAATTCTTCTGATAAAACTCAACTTTTTCAAGGTCAAAAAGTTAATCTCAAATAATAACGTTTTAATAAAATTAAAAAGGTCAAATATGAAAATAGATTATAATTTTTTTAAGCATTAAATAATGCTTGGACCACGATAAGAATTTTTTTTTACAATAGCTTAAACCTATTTCTACCTGCCTGATTTTTTTTAAAAATATCTACTTATGCGTTTTTGTGGAAGAAATTTTTATAAGTGCACAAGTATATCAAGAATTCCTGCCAACGTATCGATTGATTGTGCTATGAGGGTTTTGTCTACTCAATGAACCTTAATTATTACATTTTCCTGCATATACTTTTTTTCTTTAGATCAAATACAAAATAAAAATATATTGTTCAATTTTCATTGTTAAGAATTTCAATGGTATGTCATAAAAATAAACTGTTCAGAGGAAAATAAAGATTGCTCTAAATATCTCTGATAAAATTCTCGATGCAAAGTATCGTGTATTCTCCTCAAAATGCAATAAAAACAATGTGATCATGAAAAATAATATAACAATAAAAAAAAAAAGTAAAATAAAATACGAAAAAATATCAACAAGTTTTTTAGAACAAAAAGTATATACACCACACAACAGCAAAAAAAAAAAAAATTTTACAATAATATTTTATTATTTATAATTAAACAATGGAAAATTTTTATGTATATGTATATCTAATCGAAAAAATATGTATTTGGCATTTAGACAAAAAAACAAATGGAGCAGTCAACCAAAACCTTTTTTATAATCAGATTGAATTTCGTACGAGTCAGCTGAGCTTTTAACTAGCCAACTAAAATACTAAAATATTTCAGTCAAGATAGATCAAAGTTGGACAAATTAATGGAATATCTATAAACTGCAATTGCAATACTTATCAAGCGTCCAAAAATAATGAAAAATGTTAAAAACTTTTATTTTAAAAATTGAAACTTTTTGACAAATATTATGTATGAAAAAGTTTATATTCACTGATCGACAGGATGTGGGAAAATTGAATGCCAAATCACAACCATATTGAAAAGCAAAAAAAAAAAAGAAAAAACCAATCAAAACATATTTTACTACCAAGACGATAAAAGTTTGAGGAAATTGAAGTGAAACAAAAAGTTTATTTCGAGTCATTTTTTTTTTTATTTTGAATATTGCATTGACCATGTTAACATCATCAGATTTTTCAATAAAAAAAAAAAATGCTGCAGTATAGTGAAATTGATTTTTTTATTTGTCATATGTTTTTCAAGTTGTTAATAGGTTAGGAGTATAATTAACTGAGTACACTATATATAAGTATCAATCTATTTGAAAAAGTAAAGCAATAAAAATAAATCAGCCAATTGAACCAAAAATGTCAAGATGACTAACGTCACACCTATTTCGCAATTTTATGTAATTTCCCAGGTGCACTTTCAGCATCACTGAGAAAGAAAAAAATGAATTCAACGCAAAAATGAGAAAAAAAAGAGAATATATAAAATTGTGAAAAAGTATAAAGAAGACTCTACAAAATGAAATACACTTTTCAAAAGCACAAAAGTATACTAAAAAAACTAACCAAAACCTGACCTCGTGTAACTCCAACACTTTGGGATTTAACGAGAAGGTATTTTTTTATTTTTCTTAGGAATAGCATTATTGGTTTTGAAAAGTCCTGACACGTTCGATTCATACGACCGAACTTTTACGTGACGATCATAATTTTGTCTCAGATGATTTTATGTTTCTTTAAAAAAATTATAAAGCCTATCGACTCACTATATTTTATTTTCAAAAGAAAATATTTTTTTTACGTTTTTTTTTCATCATTCAACATGTGTATCCATTCAAAAATGACACGAAAAATAAATAAGTATTTTATCGATTGAATAGAAATAATAATAGTAATATCGAATTCACCTGCATTTGACATAATTGAAAGATATTTTTTGTGAACCCAGTAGCACGTTAGTTTCTATGTTTGGTTGGACAAAAAAGTTCTTACTCACTCCAGTAATTCTTATACATTTCCCCGGCCACATTTGTTCAAGATATTGCGGTAGTCGTGAATTTTCTCTTCTTTTGTATTTTTTTTATTTTCCATTTTTTTTCAACAACTATTTCATGACCTCAAGGCACTTTTACTAGCATCCCTTTTCTTTTATATTAGTTGTTGAAGAAAACAAACAAAATGAATTATCACAATATTTATACAACACGTCGGAATGCCCGTTGACTATATATATAGCAAATAAAACTTGAAGAAATATATATAACTTGTAAACTTTTTTTTCTCAACTCTCCATCATATTTGAGTATCAGTAAATAATCAAATATATTGAATGAATAATAAAGTTTTTATGGTGTACTGATTTTTTTATGATTTTTGTTTTGATGAAATTTTTTTTATAATACACAATGTAATTTATTATGATCACGTTGTGGTCTTCGTTATATATTTATAGTTGAGATATAAAATCGGGATTTACACAGTTAATGTCACATTGTAATTTATCAAATAGCACATATACATATACATAGCCAAACAAACGCATTTATATTTATTTGTACACATAGTTAAAAAATGTAATTAATCTAAAAATTTGTTAATTTTTTAATTATGAAATAATTAAGATAAAGCTCTATATATAAGCTAACAATTAAAATTGAAAATAATATAATAAAAATGTAAATTACATAGTATAATTATATGTTATTAACATGCTACAATCACAAACAACAAATATACTTTTGTATTATATATTCTTGAAAGCTTGAAAGCACTAAAATCAAGTACTGGAAGAGTCAAAGTGTATTATCTTGTATAACAAATTTTAGCGACAAGTTTAACCTCATAGCTGAAAGTTCACTAGTGCGAATAGTAGATATACTTTGTATAATGTATTAATTTTTTTTATAAATTACGATTATAAGGAGAACTAAAGAGAAACAAAGTTAACTATTCATGTATTGTCAACCGCAACAATTGAAGGAGACGAACCAACATAAAATTCCATGACATCTTTTAAGTTTCATCAGGAAAACTGGGGCTCTATTGTAGCTTACATATATATAGTGTATATAAACCACATAAGTTCATTTAATTTAAATATTCATTATACCTCGCGTGAATAGAACAGCACAAAGTTGACTATTATTTATTCATTTATATAACCCGTTCACAACTTCAAGGTACAGTGTTTTGTATTTTTTTTTTTTTGTTTGTTTTTTTTTTTTTAAATACATAAAGCCAATCTTGTTCTCACAAGGGAAATTATTTTGCTGATCTACAGATTTATGAAGTTATAAAATTTACATCATGAAAAAAACAGGGATGAATTTTTTAAACAATTGAAAGTAAATATTTTTAATCATGCAAGACGAATCAAAACCGCATATAGTTTTTCGAAAAACATTGTTGTTGTATACAACAATGAAATATATACAAGTATAAATTATTTGAATTTATCGTTGTTACAGTTAAAAAATGAGAAATTTGAAAAAAAAAAAAAAGGTACGATAACTTAAACTTTTCGCAAAATAAAGCGGGGTCATAGTTTACGAGAAAAGTTGGTTCTATTCACTGACAGTTTATATACATTTGTTCTTGTATAGTATATCGTTATACCTTTGTCATTGCAAAGTATCACTGAAATATACCAGAATCAGCTTATCTTTATGCTTACTTTGAAGCGAAATTGTATATACACTCTATTATATAATATTCTCGATCACAACTTGTAAAAAAGTTTGATGAAATTATTAAATAAATAATTTATTTTCACTTTTATTTGAAAAAAAAATTATATTCTTTATTGCATTGAGCATTGCACCTTTTATTTTCTTTTTCTTATGAACCAGAAAATTAAACAAACAATAATTAAAAATAAAAAATAATTGTATATTAATTTTTAACAACTTTTGCAACAATAAAGAATTAATTTTTTTTTTGTTCTTTTGAGACATGTGTTTAATAATTTCCTCTCAATATTTTGACATACAAAAATTTTTAATTTATCATTTTTGTGTGTTAATTATATTTACAAATTATTGAGCAAATAAATTGCGTATATACGTATGTCCGGAAGTAAAAAAAAAAATAATAGAAAATAAATAAAAACTTTCGCCGATGATTTAATTTAGAGATTGAGAGTTGAAAAATTGTTCACGAGCTACTGGATGCTGTATTTTAAAAATGTTCGCATCGTAAATTTTTATGACTAATAGAGTTTATGAAATTCCAAAAAAATCAACAATCCTTATGTTCTGCATTATTATACTGGCTTTGCAATTGACCAAGTTCCTGTTGGATTCTTACTTCACGGTTCACCGCGTATTACGACGACAATTAAAACATTTTGTAGAATCGTAAACGACTTTAGCGCTTAGTACCGAAGTCACTGATAAATCTTGGGGGGCTAGTATAAAAGGACAATGCACAATGATATTTTAAATTCAGTTATCTGTTGGTTGTTTCTGAAATACGATACAATGATGTCCACGGTAAAAAAAAAAAAAAAAACAAACAAACAAAAAGCTTAAATATAATCATCACTTTTATATTAAAATAGTTTGCAATTTTTNATATTAAAAAAAAAAAAAAAAAAGTTTGGATATTCGTGTAAATATAATAGGAGAGAAACGCTATCATTGATTAAAATTATTTTCTATAAAGTTATTGGATTTATAAACGTTAACAGTTGAATACACATATCAGACATGTTTCAAAGTTACCAATTGGTGTATTATGATAACAATTATTATCATATTATTTCACACATCGAATTACAAACCATGACTAAGGGAATAGAATTGCTGAGTCAATCCAACTAACCAAAACCATTTTCTGTTCAGACTTTCTGTTATTATCGGCAAGCCAATGCGAGTTATTTCATTGTGACAAGAAAAGCGAGAAATGAAGGGTTAAAAAAGGGGGGGGCGGGAGAGAAAGAGAGAGGTTGGTTAACGTGATAATAGGTGAATCCCCAGCGATTTAGTGGATATTATCTTGTTCTTCTGGTTGAACGTACAGAGATGAATTCATCGAGTCGATCTCTCTCGAGTTTTAAACCGAAAAAGCAAGCATTAATTCCTCCCACAAGATAATTTGGACACTATACTGTTGCATACTTAGTTATACATTAAAATAATTTTCTTTTTTTTTTATTAATAATATCATTTTTCTTGATTGTTTTTTTTTCTAGACGTGGATCCTAATTCTCGTTGGATTTGCGGTTGGAACTGCTGATGCAGAATACCAAGATCCACGAACGAGAAATCATAATCAAAAAATTGCTTTACAATTTGATCAATCATCGGGAAATAATATTTTGAGAAGAATACCGAGAGATATTAATACTGCTCGAATGATTATTGATAAAACTGTAAGTAGCAAACTGAAAAGTACCAGAGAAATAAAAAAAAAAAAATAGAAAGTTACAATTTAAAGCATAAATTACCATTTTTTTTTTTTTTTGCAGGCTAATAAAACTCCAAAGCAGAAACCATTAGCAGGAGTGAATCCTTCCAAAATTATGTATCCAGGTGGTACGGATATTCTTGCACAAGAATTTTCTTCATTGGGACAAGTGAAAAAAAATAATATTCCTAATGATAAATTTCCAGCTGTTCCTGTTAAACTTGAAACAGTAGCAGCTGAAGCATCAGATCGTATTGATTTTCTTGAAGTGGGAAGATACAATGGACCTTATCAACGTGACGCTCATCATCATAGCTATCACGGTCATAAACATGGTCATCATCATGGACATGAGCATAAAGAAGTTTGTCAATCAAATGATAAGAAAATTTACCAATATTGTTTATTTAACTGGTGTTTTTAATATTTTTTTTTTTGTTTTTTTTCAAGGGTCATCATCATAAACATGGCCACGAACATAAGCATGAACATCATCAAGATCATAAGCATGCTCATCATGAAGAACACAAACATGGCCATCACGAGGAACACAAAGAGGCATGATTAAAATAATTTTATTAAATGTTTTGTTCAATATTTTTGAGTTTAAAGTTTTTCCATTTAAATGAAAATAAATTTCAAGTTAAGTATTAAACAGTTATCTTTTTTTTTCATCAGGATCATCATCATAAACATGATCACAAGCATGATCATCATCACGGACATGAACACAAGGAGGTAAGAATATATTTATAAATCGGAAAAGTATATTGAAATTAATTTTCATCTATAAAAACAAGGGGCATCATCACAAACATGGACACGAACATCATTCACACCATCAACATCATGAAGAGCATAAGCATCATGGTGAGCATCACCATCATCACAAACACAGTCATCACAATGAACATCATCATCACCATGAACATCATCACGTTAATGAACATCACCATCATCATTCACACAAAGAGGTTCGTTAAAATTACATATGTTTTATAATAAATTGTCATCTATTATGAGCAAAATGAAAAATAAAATTTTAAATACTTTACAGGTTGAAAGTCATCATCATCATCATGGCCATAAACACAAAGAAGTTTGTTTTTTTTTTTTTGAAATATTTAAAAACTGGCTTTTACGCGACATTTATAAATTTTCTTATAATTTTTTTAGGATCATCATCACAAAGAGGGACATGAACACAAGCATGAACACAAACACGAGCATAAACAAGAACACAAAGAAGTAAGTGTCAATATTATTTGAGTCAAGTTTTAAATAGAGCATCTTATTTATTTTGAAATTATTATTTTTATTTTTTTTTTCAATTCCAGGATCATCATCACAAGCATCATCATGGTCACCATCACAAGCATGGCCATGATCACAAACACAAAGAGGTATCATTATTAATTATCAATATATTTTTGTAAAAAAAAAAAAGAAAGCCCTTTTAGTTTGATCATTGAATATTTTAAATAATATTTATATTTTTCAAGGAACATGAACACGGTCATCATCATGGTCACCATCATAAACATCATGAAGATCACAAGCATGGCCATGAAGAGCATCACGGTCACAAACATGACCACCATCATAAAGGATATGGCGAACACGAGGAACATGAAGAACATGATTTTAACGAAGGTGGATATAATTTTGATGCAACAGAAAATCGTGAGGCATTTAGTTTTCCTGGTAACCCAGTTGTTCAAGCCAATGATGAAATTGGTCTACTCGATATCCAAAAACATGGAGCCTCAGCACAAGAGAGATTACCAATTGTTGCTGTATAATATTATTTTAAAAAGTCTAATGAAATTTACAGCTACTGATAAGCAGCTTTAATCATTCATATAATATTATAATGATAATGTAATTGAAGCTGTTATTATTATAAAATAAAATCTACAAAAATCATGTACACAAAAACTATTTTATTATTATTTGATTAATAGAAACAATAAAAAATTAAAATATATATCTATGACACTGTGCTTTTATGTGTAAAATAACATGATTTTTTTTTTCAAATTTAAATGCATCAAGTACGTGACATTATGTTAATTTATATAAGTTAAATTTAAGTAAAAATAATCTCAATACTTAACCAAGGGTAAATTTAACCGAGCTCGATTCGACTCAGCTTAAGTACATAATTATAATGCGCTGTTGGTTAGTGATACAAGGCGCAAGTGGCTAATAAAATTATCCCGTTGAAACTCGGAAATGTCATTATTTTGAAATGCGCATGGTTATAGAGTAATTTATGAAAGTGAAAGTTTTATCCTTTTGTTAAAGTTTGTCTCAACACAAGCAAGATGAAGCAACATAACTTGATATTTAAATTTATATATATTTTCTTCAAATATTATTTAGTATACACTCGGAAATGTTAATTATATTTATTTTAGCTACTTTTCTTCTGTAAATTACAATGCACTTTTCAGTAAGAATAATATAATTTTCATTTTGAACTTTTGAATTATCATAAAATTATAATTAATTATTTATCAAGATATAGTGAATCACCAGAGTTACAATTACACTTTTGTTATATTTTTTTTTTTCTTCAGTTGAATAAGAGCCAAAAAAAAGCTTCATTTAAAAAAATTTCATAAAAATAAATTAACAAAAATAACAATACTTGCTTGGACTAAATTTTATACGTTAATTTAGTCGATTTTAAAATACTTTTTGTCATAATTATCAATGCTGCAGTAGCAATGAAAATTAAAGTCAATGGCACAGAGGTATAGAGAGATAAAAAAAAAAAAAAAAATGATAAAAGGTTTATCAGAATTCATTGGCTTGTTTAAGCAATGTTCAGTGGGTAC
>MKYW01000019.1:86662-100278 GCA_015776835.1 Aphidius ervi | reverse complement strand
AAGAAGTAAAATATATTTTTTTGTGGATTTCTACTGATGCATTTGTTTATAACAATAATAAACAATAAACATTTTATGTGTCGCGCGGTCTATCAAGCGCTCGTATATGTTACCGATTTAATCCTTCGAAGATCACTCTTTGTTTATTTGATTTATTTCGTTAGCAACAAAAAAAACAAACTATGTTTCACTCACTCTTTTTTTTTTTTTGTTACATTTTATTTAAAATTAATTTTGTAACATTTTAAACTGTATATTAGAGCTCAGTTTTCAACATCGATTCATGTTTGGAATCCGACAACAGATTGGCTTTGAATTTCTACCCGGCTAGACAAATAAAATTTGCCCATATTAATACAAAAATTTTTCATCACTATATTATGTATTATTTAAAAAAAACTATGCATACAAATGATTAATTAATTTTTTTTTTCATTTAAAATTATAAATAATAAATTTAAAAAAATTTCATACTTTTCATGTTAACAAATAATATTTAAATTACTTATTAATAATTAACTGAATTTAAAATAAGCTATTTATTTTTCATTTATATAAATTCATTATTATAAAATATAATGTGAAGAGGCAAATTTATATTTAAATTTTTTTTTGATTATGTAAATATTTGTAATGGAAATTTATAAATATGGATTATGAGCATATTAAATTGATGGTGTAGAGAAAATATACATGAATATTTTTATAGACCAACAATATGATGACAACATGTACCACCTGCTTATATTACTTGTCATTTTTATTATTCAATAATATTATAGGTGTGCACGTATTTGCATAAAAGTTTTTTTATAAATTTACTGTAGGGACTGTAACTTGATATTTTCTAAAGACAAATACTTGAATACATTCTCGTAAAGTCATAAAATTATACAATACATATACTTATCGAGTAAAATAACTATCATATAAATTATATAAATTAATATTCTAATATTTACCTGAATATATATATCTCCATTATTTAATAAATTATTAAATTTATAAATTATTAATAAAAAAACAAAAGAAAATGTTTACATGAAAAATATTCATATTTAAATTGTGAAAAAATAAAAAAATTCAAGTTATATATAAAAAATTTTGTCTGTGCTTTTAAAAAATGCAATCGATAAAACATGTCTGATATCTTGTTTATTGACCCGTGGCATCAAGTTAGATTCGTCTTGAGCAAACATTTTCGTTGCTTCAATTTATATGTGAATTCAACTTTATATATAATATATAAAATAAATATATATATGTATATAATGACAATGTGGTCAAATTTAACGCCTTGGAAAATCTGATTACAAGAAAGTCTGAAGCTTTTCTATGTGCCTTTTCAAACTAGTTCTATACAGAAATAATCTTATTAACGAAAGTCAGTACTGATCAGATTTATATATCAATACTAATATTAATAATAATGATAATATTATGTGAAAAAAATACAAGGATGCAAGAAAAATTTTTAAAAAAACCAACAAAAGTGCATTTACTTATATATTTATATTTTCCTTGATTTTATTTTTATAAAAAATGCATTTTTCGTTTAAAACAGAATCCATAATTTATAGAAAAATTTGATAGATGATAAAAATTTGAAGACAAAAGTTTTACGAGTTTTTGCACGTCATGTTACGATGCGCGCACCTTCTCTTCATCAGTAAGATGGGAGGTACGAAAGATAAAAAAAAATGGATAATAAAAGTATACATAAGAAGAGTAGGAAAAAAAAAAAACAAATGAAAATTTGCAGAAATACAGAAGTTAAGAAAAAANAAAAAAAAAAAAAAAACAGGTGATACAAGCTGAATAGTGTAGTATGTCCGTGTGGCTAAAAGTAAAATGTAAAAGAGATTTGTCGAGAATCTCGTTTTCACGCAAGCGCGCAACTATTGCTCTGATAAACCATCGACATATCCTTCAGTTGGGTTCTGAATGCCAAACCGCGAATATTGTACGTTGATGTTCATTTTGGCTTGAACTTTATAATGTTAAATACGCGCAGTCTCACGTTTGTTCATACTAATTATTATATCATCAATTAAAACAATAGAAAATTTATAAAATCAACAAATTAAATTTACATTGACATATCAAAAAATTTAAAACGTAAAAAAAAATTTATCTATACATATTAATTTTGTTTTAATACAATTTGTAATATATTATATTTAAAAAAAATTTATTTGCATCGAATAAAATAAAAATAAAGTGGTAAAAAAAAAAAAAAAAAACAAATAAAAATTAATTTCCAACGGATTATTCAATGCGACAAAATTCATTCATTTTAATCCTCGAGTGGAAAATGCTTGATTGCTTTTTTGTATATGTATCGTTTATAATTGAAATCAGCAAGCAAATTGGAAACAAATAAATTAATCAAATATAATATATACAATATACATGTATTAATAAAAATTTAATAATTATCAGAGTTATACAAAAAAAAAAATAAAAATTATATCGCGCAATGTGTTTAAATAAATTTTCGTCACATGAGTATAACTAAAAAAATTAATTGTATCCGTAAATAATATTTTAAAGTATATAAAAATTAAAATATTATTTTTTTGTCTTAATCCCCATATTAATAAAAATTACAAGAGCTATAAAAATAGAGTATTAAAAAGCTTTAACAAACAATAAACCTTACATACTTTTAAAAGAAAAAAAAAAAAATTCTTCAAGTATACGCGAAGAATATGTTGTGAAGGATTATGGTAAAACAAGTCTTTTGGTTTCTTGCTGTGGGCCAACTTTTTTGCCCCACTTGAGAAAGTAAAAAAAAGAAATATAAATAAATAAATAAATGTATATGAAAATGAAGAAAACAAAAAAAATTCGAACGAAAACATTCTTCGTCATGGATAGAGAGTACTGAATAATTCAAAATCCAACAGCAACGAGACGAGGTCCTTGCTTCAGGGGTAAAAGAGAACGATATATATACAAAAAAGTCACAAGAATACCTTTACGGCTGCGTTCTGCATACGAAAATATACCTCAGGGAGTAGCGGTAAAATTCGATAAACCAGGCATCATCCCTTTTTCTTTTTTTTATTTCTCTTTCTTCACTTTTTTCTATTTTTTTTTTCGTTTAAAAATCGAATTTGGAAAACGGTTTTCATCTCTTATTTTCTAAACCTCAATATTCCTTCGTCAGATATACATTGCTGCGAATAACTATACATAAAATCATATTATACTTTGATAGCATAAGGCTGCCAAAAAGTAAAACATCTAACTAAACTATGGAAATATTTTTCCCTGTAGACACGTCATAAATAAATATAGATAAATCGAATAGTGTTAAAATTTATATATATTTATTTCTTCATGCAATATTCTACATGTGAATACAATTAATTGTATCGATTTAAACAAAATATATAAATTTTTTATCAGACACTGATATACAATTTTAGTCTAAACGAAAAACCATGTTGCACTAAAAAATTTATACAAATTTATGCAATATTAATACAGAGCAGCAACTCTTTCAATTTATTAATGTACTTTTTTTTTTTTTTAAATCGTCCAAGATCAAACTAAAGTTTTACAAGTAATTTAAATACATAGTGGATGACTACAAGGTATATATATAAAATAAATTTTATGGTTTAATAGTTACTTGGCAGCCTTAATATTTTTATCCTTTTTTTATTCCAAGTTTATAATGAAAAAATTTTTTTATATTTTCATATCTCAAGAATTCTCATACCACACACACAAAAAAAAAAAAACTGATTTATCAAGATGAGTTAATTAATCATTGTGAAGTAAAAATGTTCACAGGATGTTTTTGGTTTTTTGTCTGACCTTTATAACGATACCCATGAGACTTTTTATGGTCACTGTGTGTGAAAAAAAAATAAAAATAAACCACTGTGCAGAATATAGTGAATAAAACAAATAACAAACCAATCACAAAGTGTAGATTCTCAAACTCTATAGGGTGTAATAGTAGTTTTGTGATCAATTATATAAATAAAGTCAAAAGTGTACTTGACACTGAATCTTGTAAGAACTTGATCAAAGTGATCAGCAAGTGTCATCTATTGGAGTGTCAATGTTATATATTTGCACATGAAAGCTCGTCATTATTTACTTAAAAACTGTTAATCCAAATTTTAATTATATTATATATTTTAACCATAAAAAAAACTTGACATGATAAAATAAAATTTCAAAAAAATGTATCAAAAGAAATTTATTATATTTAAAATATCAAGTGTCATTATTGATATTATTATTGAATAAATTATATTAAAATTTTTTTAATTAAACTGTGCTTAAATTAATTTGATAAAAAATCATAAAAATAATAAAATATGATAGTCCATTAAGTTAAGTGATATGATGAAAGTTTAAGTAAGAATAATTTGTTGTCGGATTTATCGGGGTATGGCATGAGGACATTATCAGTTAAAAAAGGCTGCGGGCCCAGCCAGGTGGAGGATGAGGATGGTGATGGGTGTGATGGTGCTGGGTCAGCTTTTGACAAGAATACTTTTGGCTGCTCATGCTGGCGATCGTCTTGCTGCTGCCCGCAGAATACTTCGAGATGTTCCACTCATAGATGGGTAAATATATTATATATTTTATCATTTTAATAATTAATTGATTTTATGATAAAATTATACAATTTAATTGCCTTTTTAATTACTAAAATAATTGCATTTTTAAAAAATAAATTATATATTTTTTTTTTTTTTTTTCATCAAAGCAATTATATTGAATTTATATATGTATATATGTTAATTCATTAAAAATTGATATTTATTTTTAGGCTATAATTCACTATATAAAAAAAATAATTAAATCTTTTTTTTTTTTCTTTTTTCATTTTTATCTCATCAAATTTTTCATTTTTACTTTAATGGTCGAAAACTTTTTGTCGTATATAATATACAATGTATAATAAAAAACTAAAAAAGTCATTGTCGAAAAAACTATAACGTTCACGTGTATATATAGAAGCAAAAAAAAAAAAAAATATATATATATATATTGCAAATAAAGTTGGTGCAAGTGGGCACACTGGTTATCACACACATATCACTTTCTTAGTTTTTTATTATTTTTTTCATTTATTCATTTTTTTTTTTTGTTCATTTTAAAGTTAAACTATCACAGTGTCCGTTGCTTCTTTATCTTTTTTTTTTTTCTTTTTTTTTTGTATATATAAAGCACAATATGAGCTTGCCGGAAAATATCGTTTATGATAATGAAAAACTTGATAAGGCGCGTACGCTTGTCGTATCTTATATCAAAAAGCTTTACTATTACTATTTATTTTTTTTCACCGTTCAATCGAATTTAATTTCAAAAGCATCATACTCAGCATTTTGTGGCTTACAAAGAAAATATACATATATATTTTCCACAAAAGCGAGAGAAAATTTCATTTATTTTTTTCTATTTCACGCACCTTCATTTTTTATTTTATTTTTATTTTTTTTTTTTTATTCATATGCATGAATGAGTTCTGGCAATTTTATTCATGAACGTGTGATGTTGGTATTTGTTTCTCTATATATATATTTGTATGTATTACATGTACATATAATATATATATAAAGTTGTATACTGGCATCAGAGTCCGCTCTGTACCAATATGTTACCGGATCACTAGACAGAGATTCGTCCTTTGTCCTGGTAAATTGTGTCCTCTTTCAGTAACGTCATCGAAAATCCCAGAGGATTTCTAACAATATATATATATAATACAATCAACTCTCGAGGCTCAATGTCACATCTTCGACAGTTTCACGAAAATTGTCCCACCATACTTTTTACGCATCAGTGTACATTTATGTTTTCCCAAAATAAAATAAAAAAGAAATGAAAATAACAACAATAATCCGCCAGTACAAAACCCTTTTATTTTTTTTTTTATAGCAGTTACTAAATTGTTATGTCGCTGAACATTGTTTTCAGCTTTTTTTATTTTTTTTTTTTGTTAGAAATTTTTTCGTTTTTTGCCATTTTTATTTTCAATTTTGTAATCGAAATTGAAATGCTAGTCATTATTTTTCTCTTTTTTTCTATACGTCACTATGGTGTAACAAACTTTTTTTTTTTTTTTCCAACATGGAGTGACAACAGTTGGAAAACGAATGATTTATCTTCATTTGCATTTTAAAAATTTTAAATAAATAGCAAAAAATTTACATGACATAATAAAAATAAATATCAATAATTATAAAATTTTAAATATTTAAAAAAAAAAAGTCAATTAATGAATAAATTTAATTATCGTTTCAATATGATGTAATTAAAAGAAAAAAAAAAAAATAGAAAAACTATTTATGTAATATATAACGAAGGATAATTTCATTTTTTTTTTCCATTCTCATGAAAATCCGATTTTCCCTATTATATTTAGCTTTTATAAAATACATTGCAATTGAAACATACGGTATGATTCACCCAATATATTTTTTCATCCATAAAAAAATTTATAACAATATCCATACACATATATAAATGATTTATTTGCCCATCGTAATTTCAGACTTTTAAACAAAGATAATACTTTACGATCATATACAATTATACGCCCATTCTTTCAACTTAAACAGTTCAATCACTATTTATAAGAACAAAAGAAAAAGCATTCAAGTCAATTTTTTATGACATTATATATCATTTCACAAAATTTATCGACTAATACTTTTATTTACTTTGGCTATTGAAGAATTTTTCAATTTAATATTATTTGAAAGACCATTTAAAATCAAAGGCATACCCTTCATATCACTAAATTAAAATTAAAAAATTAAATTAATGAAAATGTTGAAATCAAACGTCAAGTAGAATTTTATAAAAATTAAATTAAATTATAAAATAATATAATCGTTTTTATTAAATTAAATAAAATATTCATGTATTTCTACTGTCGATATTTAATTAAAAATCCAACATGTAATTTTGAAAAAAATAAAAATAGCTATATGAGTGATTTAACCATTTGAAAATCAACTTGATATGTATATAGCGATTTACATTTATTCCGAGCATACTTTGATATACACCAACTTAAATAATACATATTTAAGCGATACATTACACGTAATATGAATATGTAAAAGGAAATATTAATATAAAAATCGCTATCGTGCATAAACATATTAGAGGAAAAGTGCATCATCAACGAAGCTTTCAATTGGAGCCACTTTGACGTTGCATATGTACTATTATGTGTATTCATATAACGGTCAAGCGCAGAAAGCACTATTCCATATTGCAGGTCACCACATAATCACACTTTTTCAATTATACATATATGCTGCTATGTATACAATAAATTTTTATATTTCGATTCAAGCAATCATCGATTGACATGAGAAAAAATTCAAGTGATTCATAAATTCATGAAAATTGTAAAGGGTTTTTTTGTAAAGAAATAAATTCAATTCAACAAAGAGCGACAAGTGTTTTAAAATGACCACATAAGATTGAGAGTATTAATAATTTTTTTTAAACTACAAAGAGCAGTTAAATAAAAAAAAAAATACATATATGAAATAAAGAGCTAAAGATGAGAGGATTACGATTCAAAATTACATAGACTTTTACGAAATAATGATGAATAAAATTTAGTGGTTTCTATGGATCAAAAAAAAAAAAAAGATTCTGAAATATACTAAAAATAAAGTTTCATTTAATTCAGATCTGAAATACGATATGTGTACATTCAAGTATCTAAGCTATGAGTGGACAAAAGCTTTATATTCACTTTGACATTGTTCAACAAACAATTTCAACAAATGATACTCGAGACTAAAGGGGATAATTGTAAAAGAGGAAAAAAAAATTGGATAAACAAAAGTAAAGAATGAAATATTAAAATTCAAAATAATTTACATAAATAATTATAACAAATTACATTATATACACAAAATCAATATGTTTATTAAGCTTGAAAAATGGACTTGACAGTTCGATAGTTCCTGATGGTATATATTATCGTATATTCAATCTGATTGTATGGCTTAATTAATTATCCTGATCACTACAAGGCAAATTGCATGTTCAATGCATACAAGTTATGTTAACAAAAAAACCATTTACGAACCTGTTGACTTCAAATTCTGAGTTTAAAATGTGTTAAAAAAAGTTTATTCAAGTATTATACATGTATGCATAACATAAATTGAAGTAGCAAATTAGTCTCACGATTTTGATCACTAACTCATGTGCTCACAATGCAAACGCATTGTAGTTATTAATTTTTGTAAATTATATGTCTTATGCGTATTTATAAATTTACATACAAGAATTAAATTTGCATGTTGTTAGCATAAAAGCCAAATACGTTTATTCACTGTGTGTATATAAATTGAGTATTACTGTATTAGTATTTAACAACAAAATCAAGACTTAAAGTTTTGATTGTGCTATGTAGCACCCTAGTCTAATTTAAAAGTTTGTTAAATTTTTTATTTTATAATTTTCTCAGCTCGTGTATTATGATAACCCTGAACTAGGAGAATTTTTTTTTTCACCATGAAAATAGGTTTTAATTTTTTTATCATTAAATAATGCTTGGATCATGATGGGAATTTTTTTCAAAATATTTGAAACCTATCTCTATTTCCCTGATTTTTTTTTTAAATATCTACCAAGGTGTTTTTGTAGGAGAATTTTTTCGAAATTAAAAAGACAAAAAAAATAATAATCATCAAATTTTAGCTGTATAATGAAAAAAAATAATTTAAATTAATTATTTATAATTTTTAATTTTATTTTCAGACACAACGATCTACCTTGGAATATTCGAAAATTTTTAAAAAATCAGTTGCGTGACTTTCGATTTGATGATCTTCGAGAGAGTCATCCATGGTCTAATACAGTCTGGAGCCATACGGATTTGAGAAGACTAAAGGAAGGAATGGTAGCAGCCCAGGTATGTTTAATAAAACCAATTGATATTATTGATATGAAAATTGAACATAAATGATAATCGGTCGGATGGTACTCATTACAATAGCAATAGCATATGCAATATTGAAGATAGGATAATCACTTCTTATCATCTTACTTCCACTTCTCTACCTTTTCAAATTGCAAATTTGATTTCTTAATTACCATCTGTTAGTGATTTTAAACTTGCCAGATGGAACAATTATATCTCTTCACAATGGATGAACAGAGAAAGTATATTTTTGATCAATACAAAATCAAAATGCTCTGGCTAAAGCATCATTTCATTTTTATGGGCTATATTCTATAAAACTTATCAATGCACATTGCCAATAACATTTGTCGATGAATTCAGTTCAATTTAATAAAAATTATATTAAGATAAAACTACGTCTGTTTACCATATGAATATTTTTCGTTTTTTCGTTTTTCAATTTAAACTAATTTTTTTTTTTTTCTCAAATTTTTAAAAAGTTTTCTAACAAAGTTTAGAAGCTTCCGACGTTAAAATTGGAGTTCACCCTCCACTAGGGAGATATTTATCTGGCCCGTGAGTGCTTCCGACGTCGAGTAGTCTGCTCTTTAAATCTTCTTCACTTCTAACGATTGCCAGAAGTACCTTATACACACAAAAATACACATCGACACACACCGATACGTGCAAAAAATGCTCACTTCTGTTGTAAAATACCTCAGAATTTCACTGATTTTCTTCGAAATGTACCTGAATTTTTTTTTCTCCTTTTTCTTTTTTAAAATGAAAAAAAAATTCCACAGTAGTAGGATCAAGAATAAGCATTATTGATAGATTAAAAAAACTTTAAAAGAATTTTAAAATTGTAATTGTTTTTTTTAAACAATCAATGATACAAATTAAATTTTTTTGCACTAATATCAAACACATATATTTGACATTTAAAAAAAATAAAATTACATGATTATTTTAACAATAAAAAAAATATATAGAACTGTTACTGTGTCATATTTTCAAATGGAGCAAACATATAAAGTCATTAAATGATGTTACATACATGTATTTAGGCATTGTTAAGAGTGCGGTTGACAAAATATTTTTCTAGTGGTTAAATTGTTGAGCAAAACAAACCACGACAATATAAAATACACGCAACCAAAATAATGCATGCATAAAATACATGTATGAATGCCATTTTACTCATTATTGTAAAAGCCACACTCACTTTGCCCTCACGACACTAAAATCATTAATATTAATACTTTTGTTGTTTAAGCTGCATATACAACATACATGCAAGTAGATCTATGATTGTTCAAAAGTATGTAACTGCATACATGAGCTTTTAAAAAAAAAATGCAACTATTTTTGCTATTTAACTTTCACAAGCAATAGATTATAAGTAACCAAAAAAATGATTTAGAAAATACATAAAATACAGTGTTTGTGTGTCAAACAAACAGACGTTGAGAAATTGAACTTGGGTATATATAAAATCATGTCCATCGGTCGACGAAAAACCGATAAGAAAAATAAAAAAATAAAGTAAAATAAAATAGACTTTTGCATTTATATACGTGACACGAAAAGCGAGGGTGAAAAATACGTGAAGAAAAATAAAAAGAAAAAAAAATGACATAGAAATATTTTTCACAAATGTCGTTAAGTCTTGTATAAATGTGATCGAGTGTCTACTTTGACTTGAATAAAAATAAGAAAAAATTATGTATAGCTATGTAATAGAAAAGAACAAAACTAAATTGGCTGTGCAGTCAATTTTCAAGGATTTATCTTGTTGACTAGTCTATGATTTTTTATTTTTATTTTTTATTTTTTTATTTTTTTTCATTTCATTGCCAATGTAATACGTGGCTCATGACAGAAAAAGAAGAAGAATTTACGAGAAGATAATTTTAAAGAAAGATGTACAAAAAAAGATGATGATAAAGAAAAAATAAAAATAAAAAAACTACAACGAACTTGACTCATATATCAGGGCATGCAATGGTACCTCGAGGAGTTATTTGTCACTGTCACTATTAATCCCAAGTATAATTAAGCTTCGTCTGGGACCTTGAGGTGGAACAGGAAATAGTTTCTTCTAGCGTGAACAGGATCGAAAGTTGATGCAAGACTTTTTTCACGCTTTACACTCTACTGTCCTCACTTTGTTAGTCTGTTGCCTCAAAATTTAAACTTGTATGTATTTTTTATAATCAAAGTTTTTTTTAAAACATTAATTTTTTAGAAAAAAAATGTTTTTATGAATTATGGTTACTAGAGATTAGTGATGTAGAAAAAAAGAAAAAAAAATATTATAAACTTGACAAGATCCATAAGTTGTATAAATTAATTTTAAAAAAAAATAAAAGTTTGTCATAATTATTTTATAAATACAACAGCAAAAAAAAATTGCAATTTTTATTGTAAAAGCTATGTACGTATATATAAAAAAAATCTACTAACGTTTTGGCAAATTGTAAACTTAAGTTTTAAAAATTTTCATTGTTCTAAAATATTTTCATAAATCAAGATGAATTTCAAAGTATGATAAAAACTCGATTTTCACTGAATATATAGTAAAATTACAATGCAATTCAATGTAATAGTTTAAAAAAAAAAAAATCTAGATAAAATATTAAAAAGTACCTTTCGTTCGTAACACGACGAAATGCGATTTCCACCATCTAAAAACCAAATGCATGCGCACGAAGTAATCATAAATTTTGCTTCTTTGCGTGCTTTTGTTAAATACGAACTCTCTATGGTGAACGTGAGAAAGGTTTCTACTTTTAGAACTAACGTGCATGATATACATTTATATATATATGAATAGATATATAAAAAAAAAAATTGTATTATACACAATAAATGTGATGTATGTCAACAACACATAACAACATGGCAAAGCATATATTTGTTTGTGTTATGTCACGTAAATAAATAAAATTTAACGTGCAACATCATCTATGCTGAACATGCAACACACAGCATATGTCAAATATATGTCAAAAAAAAATATCATATTTCAAATTTTAACTACCTCTTTTTTTATTTTCTCTCACCTTCATTAAAATTGTTTTTAATAAATTTTTTAATTTGTATATTTAATGATATAAAGTGCATATGACTTTAATTAAAATATGTCTTTTTGTTTTTTAGTTTTGGTCAGCGTATGTACCATGCTCATCACAACATCTTGACTCGGTACAATTGGCCTTAGAACAAATAGATCTAATTCGTCGTTTGGTCAATAAACATTCACAAAATATGATTCTCGTAACGACTGCTGAAGGTAAATATTAATTTTTATTTAAAAATATTTCTTTTATTTTAAATTACATGGTCAAATTATTTCAAATCAAGGCTAGACTTGTCAGATTTAATAATATATATTTGAGAAAAAAAAAATATATATAAACTAAAAAAATGATAGAAAATAATAAACAAAAAAAAAAAAAAACAATCAATGCCCATGATTTGAGGTCAAAACTCGAATATTCGCTTGACTTGAGCAGTAAATTGCTGGCGCCCATATGCTTCGATGCACATGATTGCAAATTGATCTCGGTACAACATCTTTCCACATTCAGTGTATATATATATATCTATACATTAACTGATATATATACAATATGGACTAGATGGTTAACCACGACAATATGAACTAATATATGATAGCTAGTCTAACTGATGAGCGAGAGCAAGCAGGCTACCAAAAGAGCCATATATATATCTCTTATAAAATTAGTATCAGGTTCAGTAATTTCTCGTGGGACTCGTAAAATACGCACAACAGATCGACAGAACAATATGCAATTTTAATAAACGTTTGCCACACTAAAACGCGCAGATATATAGAAAGATGATGAAAAAGCACAAAACACATCATTGGGTTAAACATTGGCCAGAGGTTTTAAATTTTGGCAAACGTCCAAAAATACTCCACCTCTCGTATAGATATATACAGTATTATTTTCAATTTCAATTATTTCCATCATGTATTTATTTTTAATTATTTATTTATTCTGTTATTTATATATTGACTTATTCAGTTAATTAAATGTCAATGAATTTTAGTCATAGAATTTTTCATTTTGTGGTAATAAAATAAAATATTTTAGTCAAAAAAATCAATTATTTGTACTTGCCTACATTATTAAAAATGAGTTTTAATTTTTTATTTTTATCATTAAATAATGCTTAGATCACGATGGGAATTTATTTCAAAATAGTTGAGACCCATTTCTATTTGCCTGATTTTTTTTTTTAAATATCTACACGGATAGATTTTTTCTTTTTTTTTTACTGAATAAACACCGCGATTTTTACGATGGCCCACAGCAATCTGGAAACGTGGGGGAAATTTATTAGAATTTGATATGGGCCATAGCAATTTTTCTAGATGAGCGCCGCCTAACGACAGTTTGGACTTTTAGCTTTGTACCGTAGTAATTTTTGAAATAGCCATATGAAAAATGTACGAAGCCAATACTAAATATTGGAAATTGACGATGCAAATTTTAAAGAAGTGAATATTAATATTTGATGAGACAAACCGTAAATTTTACAATGTAGAAAATTAAAAAAAAAATATGTACACTCGAAAAATCTGTTTGAAACATAATAAAAATTAAAATTAGCCATCGCAAATTTTACAATGGTTATAAATTTTTTTACCCCGCACCGCCCCCTCCCGCTCGTG
>MKYW01000019.1:61237-84553 GCA_015776835.1 Aphidius ervi | reverse complement strand
CATTGTAATTTTTAGATGAAGACATTCGAATTTTTTCAACATAACTATTGTAAAATCTACAATATGCACAGCAAGTTCGACGCTGTGCTCAAGCAAAAATAAAAACCTATAAAAATTACTATGGTACATTGTAGTATTAGAAAAGAAGCATAATAATTTTTTCAACTTAAATTTGTAAAGATTCCATGTTACGTTGCAGTTTTTATTTTATACAAAGTAAAAAATCGAATTCTCAAACATTGCTATGGTCCATTGCAATTTTTTAATCACAACATTGTTTTTTTTCTTATTATTTACTGTAAAAAATATATTAGTTGACCGATGTTTCTTGAATACTGTGGGACCGTAGTAAAATCTACGGTAAATTTTTTTCCGTGTAACGATGCATTATTGCAAGAGAATTTTTTTCAACATTAATCAAGGCTCTGGGCTTTAGGTTAGCTTATATAAAAAAATCTATGATAGTTTAATGAAATTATAATAGTTTAATCAATGCATAATCAGAAAAAAAGAAGGTTTTAGCTATATGAAAATTTTTAATATTGTTTGCAATCATGAAGGTCCTCACAAAATACCGCACGTAATAAAAAAAAAAGCTAAAAATTACAAATTAATAATAATTATATTCCATGTTTACAGGTAAACATTTTCAACTCCTTTTTTTTCTAAACTATTATTCAATTTCTCGTTGTTAAAATTTGTGTGTTAACTTGTTACTCTTAAAATGCATTAATGATTTGTTTAAATTTCCTATTTCGTGCCAAAGTCCAAACCCAATGAACAAATTTGAGTGTATATAAATTTTGGCCCGTGACCCAACTGGCAATTGTCCAGGGTGTTAGACAAGGTCCTTAACCAGTAACACCATTCATTAATTCTCTTCAAAATTCCGACGACAACGACCCCTTGTCGTATACAATCGTATAGTCACAATCACATATATATTTATTAACATCAACCCGCAGAGAAACTTGATTTTTCAAGTGACTTTTGCTTATATTATATTTACTATTCTCATGCGAATTATATATATAAAGGTATACTAATTGCCGACATATTAAAATTTAATCTCTGCGCATATACTTGAGAAATTTAAATGTATATAAACTCATCAAAAAAGTCAAATTAGTTCATAAGATTTTAATTTAACTAATATATAAAAAAATTTAATTATTTATATAACTTTAACTGAATTAATTATAATTAACAGATGTGAGTTATGACTAATTATCCACATTATATTCAATGTGGTATATGATAATAGTCTACATGAAATTTTATTTAAAAACTTTTATTTATTTTTTATATTTTCAAGTTTTAGAGTTGCCTTGATTAGACAAGCAAACCCCAACTCCCTTTTATCTCGTCAATGGACATAAAGACGACACAGTTGGAATAATAACAGACCCTATTTGCTACAAATGCAATCACAATTTCAGTTGTGTGTGTGCAGGCATGTACTATCATATAGTATTTTTATATTTATTTAGGATATAACGAAGAATAACAAAAATACATTTTCAACCAGTTGTATATATACTTGTTAGCAAATAATGAAGAAATTTTATATCTTTACAATAAAAATTGATGATTATATAGAGACCATGAGTTTATTATTATAATTTATAATAATAAAAATAAATTAGACTAATCATTTGATATCTGATTGTTGATTATTGTAGGTATTGAACAAGCACATAAAGATGGTAGATTAGCAAGTCTTATCGGTGTCGAGGGTGGTCATGCTGTTGGAACAAGTCTTGCTGTATTGAGAATGCTCTACGAATTGGGTGCAAGATATTTAACACTAACTCACACATGCAATACACCTTGGTGAGTTTCCAAATAGAATTTAATTATAATTATTATTTTAATCTTGATATAGTTAAATTGAAAATAAAAATAATTTAATATTTTGTTAATATATTTTATCGTCATTTTTCTTGTAAATTTCTCAACACAATTTTCAAGATGTTTTGTTTTATATTGTGATAATATTTTTTTAATAAAATATATAAATTTGAAAGAGTTTAATTAAAATAAATGAATAAAAATTCTATTAAACTAATATTAAATTTTGAAATATATAAAAATTTTTTAAATGCCAGGATAAAATGAAAAACCATGCTAACTTGTGGATCATAAAATAATACTATAAAGCATATGTCACGTATTAATAATAATTGATAATTTAATAAATAATATCGTGTGTAAAAAAAAAAAATAAAAATATTGGAAAATATATTTAGGTTGTATCACATGTGTAATCCGAATAACGAACCATGTTGAGCATGTGCGGCTACGGTAATAATCCAATTGATGAGCAAGCGTGTGTTATCACTGGTATTATCATTACTTGATGATTGCATGTAGTTTGTGTTCGATCTCGTTAGTCGGATTAGATTACGACAAGCTAAAACCAGCCAACGTAGAATACTGAACAATATGTCAATATATATAATACATGTCGCATTACAACCGGGAATATATATGTCAATTATTTTATGATGCACGTGCTGATTTTGATAAGCATATCGATAATGAAAATTCAACCTCAAATATCAGTCTTTGAAATTTTTTTTTTAATTAACTTTTTTATTTTTAAACGCATGTTTTTCTATTTTCTTATTTATTTATTTAACAACAAACGCAAAGCTAGAAAATTCTAAAAATTTGAGAATATATAGAAGAAAACCCACAGAGTATTATCCTTATTTCAAATTTTCAACCAAAACGTTTGTTGTTAAATAAATAAATACAGTAGCAGTCATTTAAAACAGCCCATGGAACGGACGAATATTTTTCTAATTTCTTATTTATTTATTTAACAACAAACGGAAAGCTAGAAAGTTCTAAAAATTTGAGAATATATAAAGCAAAACCCCCTGAATATTATCCATATTATGAATTTCCAACCGAAACGTTTTTTGTTAAATAAATAAATAAATTGTTTAAATTTTGTAAATTATTTATTATTTATTCAAATAAAATCATGTTGCATATTTTGACATTAATTATTAATTTTTCGTTATAAAAACAAATTAATTCAGTTTATTTTTAATAACAAATTTTTCCGAGAAATTCAAATATTCCAACGAAACGTTACTGAACTTTCAATTATTGATTAAAATGAATAATTAATGTATATCGAATAACCCTTTTTTTAAATTATTTCAAGAGATATTTTTTCGAAATTTACATTTTTTAATAAAAATGGCAATATCAATTCATTTGTGGTCAAGAGTCAACGGTTGAAATACAAATATAAAAAAATTATAAACTTTTATATTTATATATTTATTTTAAAGCAATTGAGGATCTTACTAAAGTTCTGTTAAAACAAACTTCAATGTATATGCAAACACTCGTCATAATATAATTATACTATAAAAGCAAAGCACTATTTCGAGGTGACAAAATACAAAATTAATTAAAAGCATAAATTATGAAGGTTGAGGCCGGTAGAATTTTGTAAATACTACTCAACTAAAGTCTCAGTATATATTTAAAATTTATGGAAATAAGATAAACCTAATCGTACACCATGATGTATATATAACTAGCATAAATAACATTATTGATGCAAACGTTATCCATTAGAGTCTCTTTTAGCGTGCATTATGTATACAACTCACGATATATAATTTTCTTTATAATATACAAAATGTTGAGCCACATCGTCGTCGCACGATATTGGGATTACCAAATGCATACATGATTATAATTATCATATAAATATATTATGATTATATATAGCCCTGATATATATAGCCTATTTAAACATGATCCCTTTATCCAAATAATGTACAGAATTGTTGCTATTGAGTTACTTACCTGTTGGTTCGGTAGGGCAGACTGCAGCACAGCAGATGAACCTGGTCAAGTGCCTCAAATTGGTGGTCTTTCAAACTTTGGAAAAGTAAGTTTAATCATCAAAAATATTATCCATCTGTCAACAACAACATACAAATATATGAATAAGTACTTGTTTTGTTATTTATGTAAAATTATAATATATATTTTCAATTATTTGCATGTTTATATACGTAAATTTTGAATTTAAACTTGAATAAAATAAGAGAAAAAAAAAGAAAATTCAAAAGAGTATACAAAATAGAATACATCATTTTATGCTATGTTTTTAATTATTCCGAGTTACAAGTTTAATAATATTTTACTCGTCTGTTTTATCATTTTATACTCATTCTCTCGATATATTTTATGAAAACATGCGGTATTTTGAATGATTGTTTGTGCATGTATTTTAAACAAAATTACACATTTCAAACTTCACTGTATACTGAGTATATACGTATATTTCTTTTTTTTTTTCTACATACCGTGTTTGTTAATAAAAAATATGAATAAATTGAATGATTCTAAAGAAATAATAATAATAATTAATATAACAAAAATATCATGTTTATATTTTAATTATTTCATTACTAGAAAATGTTGAGTTAGCTTTGAGAGTCTCAGAAACCCTCAGGATAAAATAAACACAAACAATTTATATACATCATTGAAATATGATTCGATCAATTTTCCAATTCATAACTCCTTTGTCTTGAATAACTTTATTGAGTCTCAGTTTCTCTCGATGGCTTTTCAATGAGAATATTCAAAGGCTAAAATTGACCACAAAAAGGGACAAAATTTATAACAAGCAACTAAAATAAATCAACTAAATATGAAATTCTAAAATAAACTACAAATATTATTATTATTCATAATATTATATATAGAAAAAATAATATTCCATATCGACATGTTTCATGTTTATTTTAATTAAATTTTTAAGTAAATAGAATTTCAATAAAATTGCAAATAACAATATTCAATAAAATTACCAATAAAAATGTTATTTATATAAAAAAAAATATCAAAATTATGCAAAGAGCAGTAAAAAACAAAAAAAAATCCGAAACTATTCTTTTTTTATTCAGTTGAAAGTAATAAACTTTAAGAGTAGAAAATTGGAAATTAACAATAAAAAATAAATGCTGCTATTATACATAAAAAAAAAAGGGTTTCATAAAATGAAAAAGAAAAAAATTGGAATTATTAAAATTGTCTCATAAGAGCTTCTCACTGTCATTCACTTAATTGGACACTACTCTAAGCGAAATATATATAATATTTAAGTACTTTTTTTTTTTTTGTCATTAAAATATTTAACTATCTATTTATTCAGCATCTGTCGCAAACGTAAATTTTAGTACATGAAACTACACTGAGTATAAATATATATACATATATAATTTTGTTCATTTTGTGTCCTGCAAGCATTGATCGTGTCGACACAATACATAACAACATATTGTATTTGCAAGCATCCACAGTAAAGCATACCATATTCAAGATGCATCCACAGATATTTCCACTCATTCTTTAACTGATTCTATTGTCTCTCTCTCTCTCTTTCATACACACACCTGATTTATATCCATCGAAATTCTCAAAATTCATCGAAAACTCAATTAAATTTTCATAAAATGTATACCTTGACAAGGTTCAGAGAAATTATTGGCAAAAGTTTGTACTATTATAATATAATACACAACAAAAATAGATATATTGATCATATATTTCATCAAAAAACAATTGAAATTATTGATAAATAATTATTGTTTTATGTATTATGTGTCGACATCAGTTTAAAATCAATATTAAATATTATAATAGTTTACAATTATTTTGTGAAAATTTATTATTCATGCAAGACTCAAATTTATTAAACCAAGATTTTTATTTTATCTTTTTAATTATGATAATTATACCAACCAACTATATATATAGATAAAATATACACGTGAAAAACAGAGAATCAAAATAATATATAGAATATAGTGAAGAAGAAAACTTGTCCTTTTGGCTTGTGATAAACAACGAAAAGGGCTTTTGAACGAAGCTTACCAACACAAGTATGTACAAGTATATCATGTACACAGAAAAAAAAAAAAATAGGAGCTTTTCACTTTTCTCAGAATCGCACAAGTGCCGAAGTTGTGTATTAATCAGAATACAAACTCTTGTACCAACTACTTTCTCACAAGATATAAACAGAGAAAACTTTGTACGATAAATTTATACAACAAATGTTACTTCTAATTCTTAAAATTATTATTGTTTTTTTTTTTTATAGAGTTTTCTATAAATATATTATTTTGTTTTTTGTCTTTTATTATTATTAATTATATTTTTCATTATCATTAAGTTTACTCTGTGCATCTTTGTTGAAATGTTTAATTTTTTAAAAACTATTTTTTATTTATTTATAAATGTATGTATTTACTTACTCAGTTAAAACAAAAGGATGTTTTTTATTTCTTTCAATTGCTCAGTCAATTGTCTCTCTATAGCTAACTGAAACAAAAAAAAAATAAATTGCTTGAATAATAGAAAAATCCGTTGGTTCAATCTTGACTTTACATTAACTATCGTTTATATTTTTTTTTACAATGGTAGTTAGTAAACAACAAACCGTATGAATTTTCAAAGTACATACAATTTCAAAAAATCTACTGGCTAATTATTATTTTTTTTTTATTTTTTTTTTCGTTGCATTAAATTAGTTAGTAAATGTAATAACAAAATTTTGAACTTTTTAGACTTTGCTTATAACTTTTTTAAAGATCAACTTGCAAAGTTTACACAACATGAAAAACTTAGTTTGAAATATTCAACTATTAGAAATATCGATCAATATTTTCCCACCCCTAATATTTGCTTTGTACAGACAATGCATAGAATCTCATCGACATGTTGAAAATTTTCAATTTTCAGCTGATAATAAAGACAAAAATTTCAACCGTAATTTTTGTTTTTGTCAGTTCAACACTTGACGGTATATAACAATAGGTACCTCACATATTTATGTATACTACTAGAGCGTAAAAAAAAAAAATAAAAAATAAACAAGAAAAGGCGACAGGAAAAATCTAACAATTTACAAACCAAGTACTTAAGAATAAAAAAAAAAAAATAAGGACTACTTGAGCGACATTCTTAGAGTCCTAAGCAAAAATATATATAAAAAAAAAAAAATATTAAAAATACAAAGTGCAGACAACGATGACTAGAGTTCATATTTTTTTTATTTTTTTTATTTTTTTGCTACAGTAGATAGGACAGCTCTTGTGGTTTATTCGCTTTCAGCCATCCGTTTCCGAGATACTTGTCTCGTGGATAATTTTCCGAAATGGCAGCTCTTACTATACATATACATTTTTTTTTTTTCATTCTTCTTCAACACTGTAAAATCATTTTATTATATGAAAAAAAAACCCTACGACCTTTTCAGATGCAACAATAATAATTTATTTTTTTTTTCTCTTAATATTTTTCTTTTATTATTATTAAAACTATTTTATTTTATTTTTATTATATCAACTTAAATATAAAGCCAGATAATGACGACTCAAATTGATAAAATAAATGTACTGATGAGATTTTTTTATCATTAAAATTTCACAGGGATAAAAAGTGGGTATTCTATTGATAAATATTATAAAGAAAAATGTTTCTTTTTCATATTTAATTTTTTATGATTATCCGAACGTAAATTTCTATCGACAGAATAATGAATGATTAATTATTCGCATTTTTTTTTTTAATCTATTAATTTACGTACTGTAAAATGACGTCTGACTATTCATTGACATTTTTCACTTCATGTTCTTTTTATTATTGAAAAATTGCAAGAACAAAAAAAAAAAAAAATACTTGAAAATTTTATTTAAAAAGAGAAAGGCAATTTTCAACACAGATTGACATGAAAATTCAAACTTTTTTATTTTTTTTTTTTAATTTTTAAATTCTAAAGTAATATTATGAGATTCGTTTGTATTCAGCATGTGAATTGTTGTAAAAAGAATAGGCTGATCTCGCACGGCAAAGCAGCTAGGGCAATAAGTGTCAGTAACTTTAACGTGGGTCTTTTTCCATGTATTTTTTATTTTCATTCTTTTTTTTTTTTTTATTATTTTTTATTATTATTTATTTATTCTCAGCTCAGCTGCTTCAAAAAGTCTTTTACTTCCAGATTCACCCTTGAATACTGATTATCATTGTTTCATTTAAAATGAAGAGAGCACTGCTATTGCATATATATTTACTTGCATGCAATATTAATCGAAAAAAAAAAAGAAACAAAAAAACAAAACAAATAAAATCAGATTGTAAAGTCTTTTACGTTATATCCGCAACAGATTTTTATTTGGAAAATTTTATATATCTATATAGAAACATTTTTTCTTTTGCCTCGTATATACTTTTTATTTTATTTTTTATTTTCATTTTTTGTTTGTCAAACTTGCTGAAATTCTTTTTTCAATTGAATTCAATAGAAATCATGTTTATCAGAGCAAACGTAACAGCTCAAATTCTATACATCTGTCTAAAATTTTCACTCTTTAAAAGAAGTAACAATAGAATTTGCTGTTACCATCACAAAATTAATTTTATATATTTATTTGTTTATTTATTTCAACAGAGTATAGTGCTGGAAATGAATAGGCTGGGAATGATGGTGGACCTATCACATGTGTCTGTGCCAACAATGCTAGATGCCATGGGTATTTCACGAGCACCAGTTATCTTTAGTCATAGTAGTGCTCATGCACTTTGCAATTCATCACGAAATGTGCCTGATCATGCACTTCGATTATTGGTAAAAATAATAATAATATATTTTATTATTTATTAATTATTATAATAAAAAATTCACAGCTGACTCACTATGTTATTAAATTGATATTTCACATCATTCAATTAATGATGTATATATTTTTTTAATATAAAAATTTTATGAATTTATTTAGGCAACATCTGGTGGTATTGTCATGATTTCATTTTATCCACATTTTATAAGCTGTAGTGGAAGATCTACACTACAAGACGTTGCCGGTAAGTTAATTCACGAAGAGAGAATTTTTTTTTTTCTTTATGTAATTACGTGGAACTTGCGTAATGTCGAGACGTAATGTCATTGCCGTATTTTTTACGAGCTTTCAACTTAAATTTAAAAGAAATATTTAAGAAAATTTTCTTAACAACAACAACGTGATTGGCATAATTTTTCTAACATTATGGAAAGTCCCACATAATTATAAAAGCCAATTTTTTCTTGTATATATAATAAAAAAGAAAAAACAAAATGCAAATAGATTTTTTTTTTCTCATTGTAGTTAAATGATAATAGTATTAAATTTTATATGATAAATATTATAAAATGTTTTTTTATATATATATAATTATAACAATTTAAGACTGGCTTTAGTTATATATTAATGACGATGCAAAGTTTATTATTATGATATAGAGCTTACAGCTGAGTCATCCAACTATACATACAACTTTCTTGACATCTCTTCATATTCTTCTCTTTCACAATAGCTTAAATTTTCAGTGATATCACGTATTATGCATGAACAATTTACACTCGATTATTGCATGCCAGTTACAGCTATATATATAACTGTAAAGCTCATGAAAATATAAGAGCAAAAATACCCGGAAGCTTCAAAAAAAAAAAAAAAATATGAGTAAAAATATATGCCAACTCGAGACGCACTCTAATGTGTTTATTAAATTTTTTAAAACAAGAAAGAAAAATAATAATAAGTAGTAATGATATTTTTAAAATGAACTAAATGGTTGTGATTATTATAAAGTACATTGAAAATTTTATAGTTTCTGTTGATGCAATTGGATAACCTGGATGTTTGAATCCATCCATAATATACTATCAATGTAGGATTATTCATACATGTATATGAATGTATCAGTGATATCGATATTAATATATACATGTATATACAAGAACGTTTATTTATACCAATCATTTTCGATTTCATGTTTCAGCGCATATCAATCATGTGCGAAAGGTCGCCGGAATCGACCACGTTGGCATTGGAGCTGGATACGATGGAATCAATTTGTAAGTAAATCGTGAAACGTTTTTAGCTATACACAAAATTTGTTCATCCAAATTATTTACTAGCACAGTAAAAATATTACTATCGGTTGTGTAAAAAGCATTTATTTTGTTGGAGGTCAATTTTTATTTCCGACTAAATAATTTTTGCAAAGATAACTTTTTTTAAATTATTCTAAAAAAAAAAAAAAAAAACACTCGCAGAATGACTTTAATTAAATGTTATTCCGATATTGGAAAAATAATCCCAGAAAATTTCCAGGTAGTTTAATTATAATATTTTTTAAATATTAGAAAAAAAATATCATGAAATTTTTTTAATTATTTATAGGTATTTTGAAAAGAAAAAAAAATAAATAAATACTGTATTTCATGAATATGTCACTCAAAATAATTTTGTGAATTTGTTTTTTTAAAAAGCTTTTTTCATGGTGCGATGAATTTAATTATTAAAACAATAATCCTATAAAATTTTTAACGAACAAAAGTCTGTCATATGGCTGTCGGAAATGAATGATCGGAACTTATAAATGAAAGCCTAAGTGACATGATATAAGCCGGAAACAAAGGGAGCTCTATAGTGTGCAGATATATGTACAAAAAAAAAAAAAAAAAAAAAAACAAATCAACACACAATGGTCTAAATAAACAGTGATTTATGCGCATGTATTTAGATGGGGATAATTTTCATTATTTTTATTTTTTCTTTTGAACTTATTAATGTAATGTATATCTATATATAAAAACTGTGAAGAAACGGGATGTAGACAGAGGTCGACGTACCTTTGATATAACAACCATACTCGCTGCTTTTAAACTACAAAATTAATTAAATATTTCATCCAAGTTTTCAGATATAAATTTTCTAAATAATATTTCACAAAAATTTACCATAAATTCTGATATATATTTTTAAAAAAAATTATTTATAAATTTTAAATAAAGTTTTTCAATAGTAAGTTATATAAAACAGTTTATTGATTCACGTTTTTAAAATAAATGTAAAAGTATTTTTAAAATCTGCTCAACTATTCAACGTTATCTAAAAAAAAAATATATGAATAAATTTTTCTATATAGATTTGGCAAATGAAAAATAATTATAATTCTTCATTTAGGCTCTATTCAAATTTTATGTTTTTTCTTCTAAGAATTGCATTTAATATTTTTCTATGTAAAAAAAAAAAGGATTTTTTTTTCTGTACTGCACAAAATCACAAATATAAATAAAATAAATATAAAGCTTTATTTTATTTTATATTCAATGTGATAAATTAATGTTGGCATTTTTAAAAATGTTTTATAATTTTATACTTCTTGAAAATATTTAAAATCGAAATTTAATTAAATGCTGTATGTCATATTCAATCAAAAGGTATTAAAAAAAAAAAAATGCCATTGGTTCATTGTCATGTCAAAAAATGTCTTTGGTTCTGCATAGCATACATCAAGCATTCCATTTAAATACACAAAAAAATATACACATGTACGTTGTAAATCTCAAAACGATTTTCAATTTATTTTATATATTTTTTATTTCATGGTATTCCGTCATGACCTTATACACGCCTCTATATCCGTTCGTTTATTGTCTCTGCAACATTCAAACCCTGTTCCCTATGCTTTTTCTCTTTAAACTTTTTTTTTTTTTATATATACTTTAACGTGATAGAAAAAACAACAAAGTAACAAAAATTTGAATGTATTTTATCCGGCTTCTGTGACTGGATGAAATACACTGATCAACCAAAAACTACTAGCAAGTACAACTGCTATCGAATCAAACATTCATGTCCCAAAAGTGATAGAGGTCAAAGATAAATCAGACAAAAAAATAGCTTCATTGTTTTATTTACTATAATAAAAAAGATTAAAACAATATGAGTGCTATTGAAAACTTTGTGTTATTTAATTGAGAAAGTGTAATTTTTTTTAAATATAAAAATTAAATTTTATCAATATTATTTATATAGAAAAGTTATAACAAAATTTTCAAACTACAGTCGTCTCTCACTGCTCATAATTATTTTATATCAATAATATTAACGATCAAATATTTTCTGTATTTTTATTTAATTTTTCATATTTTTTTTCAACCCGGGTAGAGAGAGATAAATGAGTTATATGAACGACATAGATCTCACGTTGGAAATTCGTGTGGAAAAAATAAGTTGAACTAGCACTTTGCGATATTTTTCTATTTCTTCATCTATCAAGCTTTATATACACGCTTCAATTTTCTCACCATTTGTTTTCACACGAAAAAATAAAATAAAAATATCGAAATATGTGGATAGCGTATAAAAATAATCAATTTTTTTCAAAAATAATTTGATAAGTTCTATGTATAAAAGATAAAAATGAACAAGATCAAACATTTTTCAAAATGACATTTGTACAGTGTATAGTTTTTGAAATAATATTATTATATTATAAAACCAATAGCGAATTAAAGTAATACCAAAAGTTTTTTTTATATTCATTGTTTGAATATAAATTTTAAAAATTCATGTAAATTTTTAATTTGTTTCTTTAAAGAATTTACTTGATGTAAAAATATATATCAAAATTTATTTGCATTTTTTTTTTTTTTTTAAGCGCGTTTCAAGGAGACAAAAAAAGTAGTGATAATATTATTATAATTTTTTTTTTCACAGTAATATCTTGAGATAGTATTTTATTGCTGTAATAAAAGAAAAAAAAATAAGAGAAAAAAAATACAGCAAAATTAATAAGTCAAATTTAGATAAAAAATAAAAAGCTTTTATCGTTTTTATTTATTTATATATTCTGAATGCTTATCTTGTTCAATATATTATTTGCGTTAGGTTATCTCTATACTAGACGTCGTAATAATTTAATAAAAATTTTTCCATTTTTTATAGCAACTTGAGAAAATCGTATAGGTTACATAGAAGATCTCATAAAATGATATACTCTCGGATATCGTGATCTCTTTAACGCCTTCCTCGAGTTTGCGAATAATGCTGGACTCGTAAAAAAAACAGCTAACAAATGGCAGTTGAAAATTGAAGATAGTGAATTGGACTGAGTGAAGAAAGTTTAAAATTTCTAATGATAAAAAGTAATACCATGGTGGTATGATGTGGTTTTTTAAATTAACCGCTTATCAAGCACTGAGTATGAGACTCAACTAGGTGGAAATATCATTACTTTCAGAATTTAAATTAATAATAATAATGTCAAAAAAATATAATCAGGTATAAGTTTATATAGACCAATAATATAATATACACTATGATCATTGTGGTTTTAAACAACTGATTGAATTGCAAACCACAACCACTCTCTATACTCATGAGTTGCAGTCATAATATCTAATAGTTCAATAATCATTTTCATGTATAATAATCAATTTATAATTAATTTTTTTTTTTACACAAATAATGTATAATTGATTATTGATAATCTTAATTGAAAAATTTTCTAAAAATTCAATCAACCAAGTGCTTTTTAATTATCACACAGTACATCATTAAAATTTTTCTTCTAAAAATAAATCAGAATAAATATATCGATCATACTTTTATCACATTGATGATGCTAATAAATTAAATTAAAAAAAAAAAATATATAAATTAATCGATGAGTTTAAATTGACGTCAAAAAAAAATTAATTCATTGAATTTTCCAATCAGGCATACTTTATTTCCCCTAGTTAACCTCAATTTGAAAAAATATAGAAAAAAAATAAATTCATTTAATTATTGGAGGAAAAAAAAAAAAAAAAAGATTTCTTCATATAATTTGTCATAAATTATTGTATAAAAACAATAATTTATCAAGAAATAAAATAACATTAATTAAATAAATATCAGAACAATATGAACAAGTAAATTTACAATACAACAATAATCATTAAACATAAAATAAGATTCACTCCCTATGGGCATCATTATCAACAAGAATACATATTATAAAAATGTGCTTCAAAAAAAAAAAAAAATATATTAATGGAAATAATAGAAAGAAAAAATAAATATATAAAAACCACAAAGAATAATAAAGAGATTCACAAAGATATAGAAAAGAAAAGGAACAATTAATGATAATTATTATGACATTAATTACAGTAAAAAAACAAAGAGAAAAAAAAAACAAAAAAAGAGGCAGCAACCACGTGAAAGCATTATAATCTAAAGTTCCATTTGAATCGTGTACAACAATGTGTATGTCTATACGTATATAATATCCATAGCTTGAGCTTGCAGTAAGCCAAAGAAAAATGAAAAGGGTATATTGAGAAGAAGAAGAAGAAGAACAAGAAGTGTGTTCATACTGGATGATAATGCTTGTGTCGTTGCAATACCAGAACACTATATGGACCAAGTAATATGAATTTTAATCTCACGTAAAAGCTTATTGGCTCATACTGCTCATCTACATTTACCACCCCTTTCATGCCTGTTACAGCATCATGCCTTTACATTTACCATATACGCAGTATGTCTACCACAATTACTATATATAACCTTGTGTGGTTTTTGATCCTTCAACACTTTGTCTTTTTTTATCAAAATTAAAATTTAATTAATTATTTAAGAAAAGAATATATATTCAGTATATCATATTTAAATTTGATAATTTAATTGTGTTATTATTATTAAATATTATTTTACATATTATTTTTGTAAATTTTAATATAGTTTAGTTCATTAATTATGAATAGATGTAGATATTGAAAGGAAACTTATACATACAAATGAACAATGGCAAAATAGAGATATACTTTGAGGATCAGTGAATTCTATTGAAGTCTTGAAATTCTAAAATTTACTATTACTATAGATTACTATTGGTAAAGTTTAAGAAAAGCTATTGTACAATGGTATATGTATATATAACAACAATGAAAATGCAATTCGTGTTCACCATAGAACACCGATACCTACGCAATTGTTAAGTTGTACTACTCCAAAAGATAACATGACTATACACAAAAGGTTTTTCAAAGAGATGGGTTTTGGTGTGACAAAGTTTTGATAAAGGAAGCTTACTATATATATATGTTAACTTGGAAAATCGACAATTGCCTATGATAAAATGTATATTATATAATTCAATACAAATGATCATTGTAAAACTACAAAATGATCGATAAACACATGTATAAAGAAAAAAAAAAAACAAGAGAATACTTGACATAACTAAAATTTTCGAGTACGCGCAATGGATAAGTACTACAATGTACAAATCTGTCTGCAAATGTCGATTAAGTACTGCCAATTATACATTCAATGTATTGAATTTTCATTGAATTATGCTTATTACAATTGTTGAGCAAATATATGATATGGCAATTATTATTATTGTTTGTGTTATTGTTAAAGTAACTACTTTGACCAAAATTAGATTTATATATATTTGGAGTCTTTTATATTCGGAAAAAAAGATAAATCTGAAGAAAAAAAAATAAAAAAAAAATGCTTTATCAGTTGGTCTATTCATTATTTTTATCTCTTTCATTTCAGAACACCGACTGGTCTTGAGGATGTCAGTAAGTATCCAGAGCTGTTTGCTGAGCTTCTGACGAAAGGCTGGTCAGAGAAAGACATTCAAAAACTTGCTGGACTAAATCTAATTCGTGTGTTCAAATCAGTCGAGCAGGTAAAATTCAATAGTTTAAATCTAATTTCATTAATTTTATAAATTTTTTTTTTTTTTTTTTTTCATTTCAATCTGTAGCTATTAAATTTGATGAAAAAAAAAGTAAATTAAATTAAATAAAAAACTCGTTCATCTTAGAGAATAAAATAAATGACAATAGAATAGTGAATTGAATAAGGTCTGAGTTTAACAGAGTGAAATGAAAGGTATATAATAAATATAGATATATAATACTTTGTATATCGCAGGACAAAAGTTCAACTCTCGGCACACGACTCAAAAAAAAAAACGATAAGAATCATGTATCTTTAAGTTGAATACAAAAAAAAAAACTCAAGGGCCAAAGGTCACTTTGTAATATTAATGTTGGACTATTGCCAATATTTATAGGTAATCAAACAGATGTCTTAAAAATATTTATTATATCGATAAACTGTCATTATGTTTTTTTTTTGTTATCAAAGTTATCAATAATTTGTAAATATGAAAAAAATTATTATAGCATGTTTTTAAAAGATAAACTATATGTATACACAGTTGCTCTATTATTCTTTTGATTTATTTTTTATAAGATGTATCAGTTGGGCTCTTATATAGCTTACCAAATAACGTATCAAATAATTCACGACAATAAAGAGGGCGAGCGCAAAAGAGAGAGAGAGAGGGATAAAAAAAAGCACAGAGATTTAGCTTGCGTATGTTTTTCCCAAATGTAAAATCGATTTACTATTAGGTGCCAACACTTGTCCATGAAAGATAATATACATAAAGATATATAAGCTTTAAAAAATATTAAAAAATATATATATATTTAAAAAAGGATGTAATTTATTTTTGTGCCAAGTTCTTTGTTAAATGTAATGTCTTGGTTTGACAGATTGTACAAGCACAACTATTGAAATATAAAACAATCTTTTATGTAAAGAATAAATGTATATTGATCAGTTTTATTATTAAGATATATCTTATAAAAAAAAAAAAAATAATTGATCATGTCATGAATCGATTAAGTTAAAATATAGGAAATTGTAAAATGGCTTTCAATCAATTGCACGTAGACATGAAATGATGAATAATAATTTAAAAAAAAAAAAAAATACAAAAAAATTAACTAACATTAGATACGCTTGAAAGAATAGGTTAATTCATCTCAGTCTCTCATGATGCAAGTAATCAGAATGACTGACTGCACATTACTTACTTCCGTAAAGAGTCATGGGTTTCACCTTTGACTTTCCACCTGGTAAAACTCTAAGTCAGGCAAAAGAGTCTTGAAATTTTGGCTGAGGTTGGTATAGCTATACACAAATTACTTGGTGTGTATATTTATAACATTCGTTGCCGAAATAATTACAGTTACGAAACGACAGGGTGCACAACGTATTCAAATAAAAGCAAAAGAATTTCTAGTGAAACACCTTTGGAAAAGCTATAAAAGATCTTGTAATGAATATGTACTTAGCATTGGCAAATAAATATTAAAATTTAAAAAATAAAAATGCTTGGAAAAAAAAAAAAAAAAAGGAAATAAAAAATTCAAGATATTAAAATCTTTTCAATTAGATTTTCCATTTATTCACTCAACTGCTTTTATTTGATCATTGTTAAAATATATATGCTCGAATAACTCGATTTCAATCCATTAGCAATTATTGCATCGTCATTCGGCAATTATACTTTGTTGTTTATAGTTATTTAATATTAATTTATCAGTCAATTTAATTAACTAGAACTAATTGAAAATTGATACAGTAATATATCAAATTTCTTTTGAAAAAATTAACTAATCAATTTTTATTTATTTAAATTATTCGATTGTATTTTTAGGACAAATTATTATCTCACGTTAAACTGTATATGTATTTTTATTTGAAATAATTTTCAAGTTTTTTTTCAACTTAAAATTAAAATTTTAACTATGAAAGAATATATATATTTTATTTCAATGGATAATTATTTTTTTGAATTATGTAAAATTTATTACTGAATTCAAAATAATTTTTCAATTTACGTGGTTTTTTTTTTTTTTTCGTCATGAAATATATTTTTCTCGGTTTTTCTCTTGACCTTTATACAGACTTAGATGTCATCATCCGTATATTATAATTTATATAACAAATGCCTGAACATAAAAAGAAAAATCCATATGTTTATAATATAATAAAGCACCTCTTCAGTTTTGACTTACTCTGATGCTATATGTATAAAACTTTTCATTAAAAAAATGTAAACTATACAATAGAAAAATACAAATTATATTTATATATACATTTACAACTCGAAAATACAATTTTACGCATTTTTATTCTTTTGATTGTGTCTGCAGAATTTCCATCATATACAAAGAAAGAAAGAAAAAAATAAAAAAATAAATCTTTTTGAAAAAAGAGGAAGCTAAAGTCTGCGACAACGTAAAATGACACAATGCGTTTTCTGCGCAAGGATTTGATTAGAGCCCGCGGTTTATACGTCACCAGCTCATTTCCTTTTTGGAACCATTCCCCGTTTTTCTCTTCTTTCGTCTTTTCCGACTCACTGTCAACATGCTCGTACATAGATTATTCCTACCTATATATATATATCTACTTTTTTATCACCTTTTACCGTCACTCTTTCACAACTTTTTCCCATCACTCAGCCATCAGCCAGTGTGTCCGGAATTCATTTAATTGGAAACCAGATCAACGCTGAAACTGTTTGTGCTTTGTTCAGTGATCTGAATAAAAATTCGACCCGAATGACGTCCATCTCAATCTACTAATGCTTTTACTATTTTTATATATCGTACTGTTTTTTTTTTTTTTTATCCGGTAAGCCTCAAAATCTCACTAACGAGTCCGAGAATTAGATTACAGACATCAATTGTACAAGTAATTGTTTATATGCAAATATATAAATCATTATTTTAAAGTTGAAATAACTTTATTTATTTTAAATTTAGTAAAACAAATAATTCTGTATTTGAGTAATATAATTTACGACTTACGATAATATATTATTGAAAAATAAATATTTATATAATTCAAAACGTGTTGCATATAAAACTAAGTTAAATAATAAATAGTAAAATTAAATAATATCTTATTTACATGGGAAAAATATAACGACATCGTGGGTAAATAGATTCATTTAAACACAACAAAAATATTACCCGAATAAAAATTTTTTTTACAGTGACGAAAACTGTTGAATGTATATATAAATAAATAAAATTAATTTTTCAGTAAATATCTTTGTAGACACACAAAGCCGCATACCGTTTAATGACTCAAATAATATGATGTACTATTTGAAAATTATTCTAGAAATATTTTGATGATAATAAATGAAGGCAGTTAACTTTCCTTACATTTAATTTATGCGTGCATCGTTCATGGAGAATTTAATTAATCACTCATTGAAATATTGGATAAACCACAGCAGTGTGGAACACAACAAAAAAAATCAATGCAATTTATCGAAACTTTGTTATTTAATTTCAGGTGAGAGACAGAATGGCAGCAGAAGGGATAGAACCATTCAATGATGACATACCAGAAAATGATATTATCGGAAGAGATTACTGTCGTTATAATCTTAGACAACAATTTGCAAAACCCTAAGTGAATTTAATTATTTGTGTAAAAGTGCAATGACTTTTTTCTTTATTAAATATTTATAATTTTCATATTATATATAATAGTGTTTAAATATTTATTGATTTAAAAAAAATTACGCTGCAAAATGCACAAATAAATTTTCAATTTTAAAAAATAAAAAAGTGTGTGAGAATAAACAAAAGAAANAAAAAAAAAGAAAAAAAAAAAAAACCGACATTGTGACAAATGGACCATTGTAATATTCCATGACCAAAAATGTTTGTATAAAAAATATTAATTGTTCGTGACAAATTCTTAAAATTTATTTAATACCGATATATAATTTTATTATCTAATTTTTCTTTGACTTTTATATAATAATAAATTTTTTTTTTCCATAATTAATCACGTTTATACAACACGTAAGTATTAAATTAAGTTTTTTTTCTTTTAGACTAGCATAAACCACATAAATATTTCTCAAACCCGACGAGAAAATGAATTCATACAAGAAAAAATAAAAAAAATAAGGGTATAAAACAAGCACTGGTATATATAAAATAAAGGAAATTAAATTATTACCATCCAGTGCTTTAAAGGAAGAAGTCTTTCTGCAATTTATAAGCCAAGTAAATATTCAAAACATCTCATTTTATAAAGTTAAAATCAAAAGCAGTCAAAAGGATTGCTGGAAAATTGCAATGAAACTATGAAAGCTCCGTTGAGAATTCAATTGAGTAGTTCAAGTGAATCCTAAGTTCAACACTTTTTCCATTTATTTACATTTCAAGTAATTTTTATATATATATATGAAAAATATTTTTTAATTAATCAAATCAATATACATATAACTATATTTAAATTTAGTAAATCAGTTTGTATTATTATATATAAACAGAGCTTGAGTAAATTAATATTAAATTTATATAAATGAAACTGTATACAAGTCGATTCTTTGGAATTATAGGCAGCACAATTAACACATGATTAACCAGCATTGATTAAATTATATTTATTCGTATTCACTGTGTAATGAACTCATTCACTGAACTGAATGATACAGTTCTTGTTATTTGTAACACAGAAAATACACAGGCATTGTATTATATTCATCAATTAATTGAAATTTATATCGTTTATCTGACAATGCGCATACAAGCTCGAGAAGCTCATTTCAAACGTGACTAAAATATTAACATTACTTATTTTTAAAGTCTACATATCCCACTCATGAATACAGATTATTATTTATTTTATTTTTTTTTTAATTTCGATATTCAATTAAATAAATGAATCATCTTTATAAAAAATATAAAAATGATTGACACTTTTAACGCCTTTTCATTTAGTAATTAATCTCAAACGTGTGAACAGTCAAAATGAAAGGAAAAAAAAAATGAATAAAAAAAAAAAAATGGCAGTTCTTTAACGAGCTCGTTAAAAGTTTTGACGAAACGACACGATCGTGGGCAATGGTTAAACGTTTTTAAGTTAACCAACTACCCAATATAACCCAAGTGAATTCAGGTTTTTAAAACTGAAGAAAAAAAATATGTTCTATTTAATATATATATTTTTTTTTTTAATTCAACTACTAAAAATGTTTACCAACTATAATATTTGATTCAACCAAAAGATGTTTTATGTATATCAAAAAAATAAATAAAATAAAAAAGTATACTTGGCAAATGAATAAATAAAAAAAAAATCTAAATAATTTTTCATTGATACGTGGTCAAAAAGAGTCAGGCAAGTTTGCAAAACTTGGCACCATAAATATCGTCATCTATACCAAGGTGATATTAATATGAACGAGCTAAACGGTGATACTTTATGTGAAACGATAGAAAACATAGTTTATATACACAGCTTGATATAAAATTGTTTGACGATAACAAACTTGCAAAGTGAATTGAATTTTAATTTCACTTGAAAAACACATGATGAAAGGAAAGAATAAAAAAAAAAAAAAAAATGAACAAACAATGATGATGATAAAAGAAAAAACTCATTTTGTTTTTTAGAAAATTTATCGTCAAAGTATTGAAAGTTTATTGATTTTTAAAAATATATAGAATTCACGTGAAATTTATCTCAACAATAAATCCAAAATAATAATGAATTTGAGAGATCAAGTAAATTAATTTTTTTTTTGTATTTAATAAAAATAAATTATTATTATTATTATTTGGGATAACACGTCACAAAAAATATTAACAAAAGCTAGGTAGTGACAACTAATGAAGCACATGATTAAACGAGTGAAACGACAAAAAGGTCATCATTCTCTTTTACGATTTTTTTTTTATTTTTTATTTTCCTGATGTCACATGTTTACTTTGAGACTTGACAACAGCAAAGGGCAGAAATATTTTTATGCTGGTATGTACTCGCAATTTATTTCTCTTTTTTATTTTAATCATTCTTTTAAAAAAGTATTAAAATACTTTTAATTAACACAAATGAAAAAAAAAAAAATAGATAAATATAAAAAGTAAAATTATTTTAGAGCATTTTATATAAAAATGATCAAGCGCATTAACAATAATATTTTTCAATTATTGTATTTAGTAGATTTTACTCTCAAAATATTGTTGGGTAAAACGATATTGTTGAGCTAGGTCAACAACCGGCTCACAATAAATAGAGTAATAATAAAATACGTCTTTAATTGAATATTATTTTACCCAAAATTAAGAATAAAATAAAATTGTATAAATTAAAAAATAATACATACATTCACAGTGCAAAAATAGAAAAGGACATCATTTTAATTTTGGAACCACCAATAAGTGTGTGTGTGTGTATGTGAGTTGGACAAGCTGCAAAAAATAATTGATAATATTAGAAAAAAATTATCAACTCAATTTGTAAAATATTTTTAAACAAACACAATCACTTAAACTAAAATTATAATATGATAATTTGCATTTAATTAATTAAATTGAAAAATAAAAAAAAATTAATATATAAAATGCTTATTGTGTAAGTGCATGTGTAAGGAACGCCACTCACACATGCAAATGAACAACACACGCATTCAATTTTTGCAAAAAAAAAAAAAAAAAAAAAANTATAAAAAAAAAAAAAAAAAGAAACAAAAAAATCTCTTATTAACTATTAATTAACTATTATTATTTTAAGTAAAATATTAAAAATATAATTAAATTGGAGTTAAAAATAATAAAAAATATATTTACTTGTAAATAATACGGGAACAGACAGGAGACAACAGACACAAAAAAATGCTCAACAGGCGGTCCATCCTTGTTATTTTTTGTTATTAAAAATATTAAATTAATCCACTCCAATCGCCAATAATTTATGCACCAAAATGATTGCAGTAATTTTCTCTTTTAGATGAGTACACTTTTAGGATTGATTTGCTCCAAAAAGTATATCAAAATTGGCAAAAAGTTGGAGCGCGTCCCTGTGAGTCCTTCGGCTACGTGCGATATTTGCCATTGTAATGGCCGGCATCAAAATCAACATGGCCGTTAGTTTTTTTTTTTTTTTTTTTTTTCTTCAATGATTTATCATTAACATCATAATCTTGACAAATATTTTCAAAATCAATTTTATACTTTGGATCACATTCATTTAGTAAATTTATAAATTCATCATTACCAATTGTATCACGAATTTTAACAAGTGATTTTAAAGCTGATTCTTGATGTGTAACTTGAACTAAATAATTAGCTAAATAATTAATAGCCAGCTTTAATGTTTGTCTTGTTAAATTTGTGGTATTTGATAATGTTGAAAAAAGTAAAGATGGTGTACTCAATATAACACCAGCAGTAATACTTGTTTTAATACTATCCTGAATATCATGATGTTTTAAACTAGCCTCAAGAATCTTTAAACATTAAAACACAAATCATTAATTAAAAAAATTGATTTAAATTAATTATTTTTCAACTTACATTATTGACAATGTCATCTGGCTTTTGACTGCATACCAAATAAACTCTAAGTGCATCAAGACCACCTTTTCTTACAGCTGGTGCTAAATGACCTAAATTATTAACAAGTTCTGGCACAACTGACACCATCAAATCATCAACAGCATCATTTTTTAATGTCGGTAAAACATCAATTAGCACACGTAATGCATGTTGTCTTACTTCCCATTCAGGATCACGTAATCTTTCTGTTATCTCATCAAATGTCA
>MKYW01000019.1:0-60832 GCA_015776835.1 Aphidius ervi | reverse complement strand
AAATAAAAAAAAAAAAAAAAAAAAAAGAAAAATACTTTGTAATTTATAAAATTGAATGAATAAAGAATAAAATTTTTGTTATAAAAATAAGTATGTGTATATTCCAGTGTCCAGCAACTGCTGGAGTTGAAGTAGTGAAGTATTTCTTGTTGAGGTAAAATGCTTTAACAGTTAATTGATGTTTCTTTCGGTTTTTAGAGCTCCAAATTCTTCTAGCATTGTTTGAAGTCCTTCAGGAATACGTCCAGCGTCCAATTCCGATCCCCATCCTCGATACTGAAACGTCAATAATATATATTTTATTTTTTTGAGCTATAAAAATAAAAAAATAAAAATAACCAATGTTATGCCAAATGTCAAGTGATAAATATTATAAGAAATGGAAATTTTTTTTTTAGGAAATTGGTAACATTAATAATACTCAACTGTCATCAGGATGCTTAGGGATTTTTATAGCAGGTAAAAATTTATAAGCAGGATCTCTTCTATCTTGTTTGCAATGTGTCAGTTATACTTGTCAAATGACAAATAGCATATATAAAAATAACTTTTTTACAAAAATCAAAAACTCAATGAAAATAAAAATAATATATTATATAATTTATAACACAATTTGTTATCAATAATTGCAAGCATGATAAAAAAAAAATTTACATTATTTTAGTGAATAAAAATATTTTTCTCTAACCACAGATTTATTACTCAAATTTTCAAATGAATTTATTACAAGTCAGTAACATATCTATATACATATAACAGTGAAATAAAAATTGAAAAAAAAAATAATAATAATCACCTAACAACCGTCAACAATGAATGGTAAAAAAAGAAAAAAAAATGTACAATTAAAAAAAAAAAAAAAAAAAAAAACGAACAAACAAACATAAACAAATTAAAAAGGAACAAAAAAATGGTTTTAATTTTTTTTTTTTAGTTCTTTATATTAAAATAAAAGAGTTTTATTATTTAAAAAAAAAAATACTTACCACGTCAAGCTCTTTGCGAAGGGCGAGAACAGCTTTTTCTCTGTCGGATACGAGTTCTTCCAAGTACTGGTACCTAAGCTTTTTACGAGCTCGACACTCCCTCGCACTCTGTCGACTGCGTTCTGTCGATCATCATGAAAGAAAAAATAAATTAAATAAATTAGTGGATTTATAAAAAAAAAAAAAATAAATTGAAAAGTAATGATTATGTCTTTGCACTGTCAAAGTGGATAAATTTTATAATATACAGTACTACAGTTTAAATTGATGAAAATACGAGCTTCGAATAAAACTTTTATCAAAAGCTTATAGACTTATATTTTTTTCATTTTTCTAATATTTTTTTTTTTTTTCATTTTTTCTCTTTCAAATTTTATTATATTTATATATATCATCGTATATGAATCAATACAAATGACAAGAGACAAAAAGGATGAAGTCGGCATGTTTCACATGTCAGAATGCACTTTACAAAGTGTAAGTGGTTAACCACATAATGTTTAACAATTTTTTTTACACATTACTTTGTGAACGGAACAAAGTGCTTTAAACTTAATCCAGATATTATCACACTAAAGTCATAGCTTTATTCTCAAAACTAAACGGTGTAAAGCTTTAGTCAAGGTTATTTTCATTAGTCCTAAATAAATATAAATTATGCAGTACATAGAAAGAAAAAAAAAAACTAAAGTTTATATAACAAATTTGTCTCCTATTGAAATTTAAAAATTTTCCAAAATGAAATTGTACGTATAGTTAAAGAATTTTTTATCAACTCAAATTGAGTCAAAAAATTATGTAAAAAAAATTACTCATTGTAGTTTACATTAAGCTCAACAATATAGAATAAAAAATAAGCAAGGTTAAAGCTGTTTATCTTTATTTATTTTTTATATATAAAAATAAAATATAAGCGATTTTATTATGGGTGTTGGTTGAGATTGGTGCTGGTACATCATTGTATATATAGGCTACACCGTTAAAATCTAGTTTGACGTATAGTAAATAAAGCTTGATTGTCTAGCTTTAACTGATGATAAAATAATAAAACTTTTCCATGACCTATCAAGAACAATTTTCACATAGTTAGAAAACTGTATTGTCGTTTCTGTGTATTCTCTTGAAAACAAAGTGGCGACAGGAGACCTACTAGGATATTGGAAAGAATTAATGTGAAAAATAAAAATAAAATTGGAAAACAAAATACAACACGTGAAAGAGAAATACGAAAAACTACAATGATTATAAACTTTTGAGTTTAAAATAAATACACTTTAACAAAAAAAAAATAAAAAAAATAATACGATCAATCCAATGAAATTAAATGTTGAACATTTATACTTTATCGATTTTGATGTAACAAAAATAGTGCTATTGTTGTGCTTGCAAGTTTGACTTATATATTTAGTCTAGAAAATTTTATAAATTATAACTCATATGCATGTAATTTTAAATGGTAAAATTAATAAACTCAAGTAATGTTTTGCATGAAAAAAAAAATAATAATAATAAAATTGAAAAATACAAGAAAATGCAACTGAGATATAACTAACAAAAATACAGAGATTGCAAAAAAAAAGCTTACTGAATTAATCACTAAAATTTACCATTTCATTTTAAAAAACGAAAAAATTAAATATTATAAATATTCATTTTCAAAAGAGATAAATATTCCTGGTCGCGGATGTTGTTCACTCAAGCTTTACTTCAAGCGGCTTTTACAACTGTGCATAATTTTAATCAAACCCTATTTTACCAAAATTCTTTTCAATATTGTTTTTCACATCAATTAAAATATACCATAATAATAATAATAATAATTTTAAACGAGAAAAAACTACCACAAAAAGGTTTTAAATCTGATAACAAATTATCAAATATTTTATGGTATTATCAGAATGTTTTATGATTCTATATTGAATATGTTATTTTCATTTGTATAACATGAAAAGTGAGGACATAAATATTCAGCAGTCACTGACATAATCAAATAAAATAATTACTATAATGTATATTTAAGTAATAAATTATTATATAAATATATTATCCATGTAATATGAGCAATAAATTTTATATAAAACGAAGGTAAAACATTTTCTCTAAGGGGCCTTTCAAAGATTTACGAAGGAAAATAGATTATTCAATTCTTATCAAGCTTTTGTATTGAGAAAAAAAAAAAATACATAATTTCAATGAAATTCAATATCAAAGTTGTTTTTTTTTTCTTTTTCTCATTTTATATAGCCGGGGATAAACAGAAAAATAAATTCTCCCAACTAATTGCAGGAATCTCAGAATGATGAATTTAAATACAACTAAAAGATTGAAAAAAAAAAGCTCACCAAGCTTGGCTCTCATGTCCGCCTTGTCGGATGCCTTCCTTCCGGGCTTGCGTCCTCGCTTGCCCCCCTCTTTCCGGTCACCACGAGTTCCTTCCTAAAAAACAAAAAAAAGAAAATTAATTAATTAACAAATATATAAATAAATAAATATAAAAATTCAACACTCGTTTAAGTTAATGTTTAAAAAATAATGTGAAATAAGAAATGAAGATTATCCACCATGGACGAATAAATAATATTCCATGAAAAACGATGGTAGATTAAAATCCTCAATGTCCCACGTNTTTATTTTTTTTAATATATTGTTTTTTCTTTTTTTTTTTTTTTTTTTTTTTTTTTTAAGACACCTCGCTATCCAAGCAGCAGTCATAGTGGTACAGATAAAGTCATCCTTTTAAAACATTTTTATACATTAATATTGGCAAAACGTTTTTCCACTTTTATCTATGGAACAGACGTCATTTATTTTTCATAAGACATTTATTTATAAATTGGAAACAGTCTCACAATTTTTAAAAAACAAATGTATTCATACAGTTGTTGTTATTGTTATTATTGATAAAAAAAAATTCCATCTCATTTTAAAAAAATTTTATATACATTTAAAAATCCCATTGACATGAAAGTGACAAAATAAGAATTTTTTTATTTTTTATCTTCTGTCCATCGTGCTCTAAAAAGCTTACCGCTACATTTTGTCTATTTTCAATCTTATCTGGTATTAAATCGTTTCGAATTCTATTTTTTTTTTTTTCTGTCTTACGTGGCTAATATTAACGTCCTACTTTTTTTTAAATCTTTTACATAAGCTATATCTATTTTTTGTTCTTCCTGGGATACGACGACGACGACGACACTTTGCTCGCATCTCTAACCATGTCNGGGTTTTTTTTTTTTTTTTGCACCCAGTTTTACAACAGCAAAAAAAAAGTGATAATAAGAACAATACAAAAAAAAAAATAAAATAAGGGGAATAATAAGAACAATATAAAAAAAAATTAAAAGAAATAAAAAATGCGAATAAAATTATAAAAATTAATCTTGAAAGTAAAATGTTCTTTCAAGCCACTTAATACTAAAAGTATAAACATTAACAGTAGCACGCAAATGAGCCAGGACATTTCTTCAAGTTTTATGAAATATAAGTTTTGCTGTGTGTATCACTGGGGGTAGTAAAAGTATGAGAAAAATAAAGCTGGTTCAAGAAAAGAAGGATATTTACGTAGCCTAATTAAAGAGTTTGTATATAGAGCACAAAAGACTTGAAGAAATGAATAAAAGCCTCCGGGGGCAAAACCTCTATTACTGTTTTTTATCGAGTTCTATCTTATCTATCTTACACATCCTTTGGAATATCAAAAAAAAAAAATTCTTGAGGTTGAAATGAAACACTCGGACTGAGATTAAGACTATTCTCTTTTTTTTTTTTCCTTTTTTTTTACTTCAAGATAACTTCAAGGAGAATTAAGAAATCCCAGGGTAATTTCAGCATTTTAATTTTGTCCTGGTCAAATGACAAAAAAAATATATAAAATAATGTTACAGGGCAATATCGTTTTACTTTTTTACAAAAGAATTTATTTTTAATCTAAAGAATAAAAAAAAAAAAAAGCCAATGTAGTTACAATATTCAAGTCTAACTATCAAGCATTAATTTCAAGTTTAAAAATTTTTTTTTTTTTTACAACAAGAAACAAAGTATAAAAAAAAAAGTCTAAAAGAGGAAAAGAAAAAATTTTGTATAATAAAAAAAAAAGAGGAAGGGTTTAAAATTAATTGTAACTGCAAAATCGTTTCAGTCTGCTTTTATAAACGTTTTTTTTTTTTTTTTTTTTTCATTTCCTGTATAAATCTGTAGTAGGTGTATGCTATAGCAAGAAGGGGTCATAGAAACTCTCATTAAACACCCAGTGAAAAAGGATTCCAAGAGTGGTAAAGTAGCTTAATTAGAGACTTTTCTTTGCAATATATATATAGATTACTATATAGCCTCTTTGGTCAACCAAAACTAGTTGATATCGACAAACCTAGAACTCTAGCTTTGCATGCTAGCTTTTTTTTTTTCTTTTTTTATTCGTTAACCAATTTGCCATTCCCATCCAAAGATAAAATGAATTTTTAAAATAAATAAATAAATGTTAAGAGTAAACTGGCATACCTGTGGTTTTTTTTACCCATTGAAAAATGAGCATTTTCGATGTACAAAAGCGAATTGCTGTGTTTGTTTCGCCTACATACATTTAAACTCAGTATAAAAAAATGTTATTTTAATTATATTTTTATAAACATTCCATTTTCTTCAACCCCTTTTTTCAGTTTTCTTTTCTTTCTTTTTATTTTAACCCCTATCTAGGCTGTAATTAATAACACGACTAATTTTTATGATCACCAGAGGCTGGGTATTATTCTGTGCTTTCATCCTGTGCATAAAAATTTTTATAGCCTTACTGAATTATGAATCGAGAGAGTGTCATAAACGATACAATTTATCAAGAATCTATTTTTTTTTCATATATAGCTGGATTATATATTTTTTTTTTATTTTTATTATATACGCTTGCTTGATATATACCTATATATACTTTTTTTTATATCGTATAAAAAATATAAAATGTATAGAATAAATATAAAGCTGGAATATACAATAACCATTTGTTTATTTATTTATTATTCTAAGAGGAAAAAAAAAAAAAAATACAGCGAGTTTTCACGCAGCACATGATACGTGCGCGGATGCATGATGAAAAAAAAAAAATAATAAAAAAGGTATTTGAAGCATACGACATGTGCTTATTGTTCCATCTCATTCGAGTGACTCTTATGTTCACGCTGTTGTTGATAAATAACTAACAGTGATATTATATGCTTTTACCAGGTTCAATGATTAAATACATGAAAGTATAATATGCGTAATAGAGCATGTTTTATTAAAGAAACGAAATAATTATACATATATATCATAAAAAATAATATTATATCTAATTTATAATTTATGCTCAATGACAATTACAAAGTTGAATGAATTTTCAGGTTGATAAATTATGTCCAAATCTTATTCAACTGGATCGAGAGTGTAATGTATTTTGCATAAATTCAAAAATGATTTTGATACAATATATATTCAAAGTTTTAATATGTATTTCGAATAAAACTATTTACTGATACGGCTAATTTTACTAGCTCTGGATTAGCGATATTTACGGAACACTAAATTACAATCCAATTGTAAATTTAATCAATGGTTTCAAATAAGCCACTCGTTAAATTAAAGTCTGGATGAGAGCAGGGATCTGTATATAATACTATATTAAAAATAGATCTTTTTCAAAAAATATATGGGAATTTTATTTGAACTGTTGTATACAGTACCAGTAATATGTTGGAAAAGTTTTTTTTTTTTNAAAAAAAAAAAAAGACAAAAAAACTTCTGTGTAGTACAATTTTTTTGTAGACTAGTTTTGGCCATGCGACGCAAGCAGAAATAGATATGTCATTATTTTAGAATTTTTGATATTGTATATTGCAATAACAATTTGCTGACTATTCTATATTTTTTCTTTTTCAAAAAAATAATAACGACAAACAAATTTTACAAGAAGAAATATGATAGTCCTGAATTTATTTTACGTGGTTATATATTATCAGAAAATACATAAATAAATATATATTTATTTAATAAAAATACTTGGATATTTTTCTCAATTGCAATTTATTGTAATTATATTTATTTATATTTTTATTTAGCTTGAAATAATTTATCAGAGTTGCATAGGGATAAACTAAAATAACAATAAAACTTCACATCACCTCGATTCTTGGCAACCGTAAATATCTGACTCAAACCCTGCTGGCAATTTTATCTCCAATTATTTACATTCTCTCTTTTTTATATCCTCAATAATCCTTGTATATTTGTTTGTTTATATTTTATCGTTTGAAAAAATTCAATTTTTTTAAAAAAATTTCATATCGTTGCATGGCTTTTTTTTTCTTTTTCATAAAAATTAAATAGAATCAAAAATAAATAAAAAACATTTGAAAAGATCATAATTTTTATGTGCACTCAAAGCATGATGGAGCCACCATTAACAATGAATTTAGTATAGTAAAATGTCAAAGAAAAGAGTGCATTCATTGACCGTAGTTTTTTTTAAACAATGCACATCACCGAGTGTTGGACGTTTGCATCGTTCTATATAAACACGACTTGACCAAATCGCTCACTGAGTTTTCATAATTTTTTTTTTTTTATACTTTTCTATGCCAAAAAAAAAAAAAAAATATACAGAAGAAAAAAAAATAATAATAACTCAAATGAAAATATCGACCTTACTGAAAATAAAATAAAATAAAAAAAAAAAAGGACATTAAACCGACAAAAAATAAAATAAAAAAAATATTCTTTTTTCATTTCGCTTGGTTTTTTTTTTTTTTAGAACCACAAAATATGGAGTGGGACACATACAACGAGTAAGTGCCTATTTTTTCCATATAATATCACTTTTAGAAACCATGCTAGACGAACTTGAGATAAATTTTCTTTTTTAAAAGCGTAGATGAACAATTTTTTTTTTTTTTTTTGATTTTATTATAACCGTAAATTTTTTAAAAAACTTTTATTCAAACAAAAAAAAATTTTTAAAAATAAAAATTGTATTGACAAGTGCAACAATAAAAGACAAAATTATGAAAAAATATATTTTTAGTATCGTCTAAATCCGAGTAAATATTTGATTAAATTTTTTTTTTATAATTAATAATGCTTGTTTTGTGCTGTAAATTTATTTTGAATTTGACTATATTACCAAATAATTGTCTGAATAATTTCAATAATTTTTTTCGATACGTTTACTTTTAAATAATTTCTGAATAATCAAAAATTCTGCAAGCAAGATATAAGATATTACACATGAAATAATCAAATTTTTTTAAATAAAGAATTTTTTGTTTTGTTTATTGACACTCGAACTTGGTGGTCATTGTACTGTGAAAATCCAATCATAAAATACAACAAGCCATCGAGATCTCAACAATATTACACGGAATTTTTTATTTTTTTTTGAACAAAATGGATAGATAAAACACAGATAATGTCACACATTCGGACGTGAATGTTTTTGGTTTGGCTATTTCATCGTGTACCTATCCAATATAATAAGCATAAAATTTAAACAAGTAAATATGTAAAATGTCAATACTATCAACAACAAACCAAAGCCCACTTGTCAATATTAAACTATTATAGTTAAATTTATTTGAAACAATACACCAATTTCATCTAACGATCAATTAAATATATTTTTCATAAATCTTCAAAGTTACTGGTTTAATATAAAAATTAATGTTCAATGTAATATTTATGTAATTTTTTATTTTCAGCATAAAATTTTTCAATAAAAACTCCAATGAATTACATCAACTAAAACTTTTTTAATCCTAAATATACGCTATACAGGCAACAGCTACGCTTGCATTAAAAAATTTCATATAAGAAAAACAAAAATAAAACCGTTAAAACGAAAACAAAAAAAAGTATTAAATTATAAAAATTGTACGCAAAGTCACATTTTATCAATAACAACATAATATAGATTTGCGATACAATCAGAGTCAAAAGTTTGTATCTTTCTATCATCCTATGATGTACATGACATGAAAAATCTAAGAAGCAAAACTTTTGGATATTTAATAAAGAATTATTATAAACCAATAAAAACCACTTAAATTTTTCTGTTCTATTTTCTATTAGAGCAATAATAAATATTACAAGTAGATCTTTAAAGCTTGTTCCTTTTGATCATAAAAAAAATTGCTCATATCATTATTTTATGATTCACATGATTTCTAAATTATTTCAAGCTTCAAATTATTGACTATACACATGATTCATGTGATTTCATGTGATTTAAATTTAATTTATAAGGTGAGCAAACCTTTGAACAAACTTAACTCGTTACTTTTGCTTGATTCATATAAAAAAAAAAAAGTAAATTATTTTAGAAATAAAAAAAAAGCCATCTCAAACAAATACAGTGTTACTGAGTCTTGTCGCTTTGCCAATTTTTGAATTATATATATATATGCATGTAATGTGTGTATATCGGTGAAAATCAACGCGAACTTTGTATGGAAGTTGTCAGATACAATAACAGTAAGGCAACATGAGACCATAAAAAAAAGTATGGTAGCAGCTTCAAACGAAGCCAGCAATGTGCAAAATTCTCACTGTAAATGTAGTTCAAGGAAATAATAAAAAAAAAAAAAAAATCAGTGAAATATACATTAAGCCTTGGGGAATATACTTGTAAATGTGTATATGTGTAATGTTTTTGTATGTGTGTGCGTAGTTGTATGTAATAATGGAGTAGAACTGATGTAAAGACCAACGCAATGACAATATTTTCCCCTCTCTTATTTTTTAAATCTTAGCAATGGCTTTTAATTTGAAAAATACATTTAAAAATTATTTTTTTTTTTTATAAATTTAATTGTGTTTATTGTTTAAATAATAATTTCAATATTACATTCAATATTTTATTGCAAATCTATTATTAATTTTATCAAATTCATCATGATTAAATTTAATAATTAAATATTTAATTGTTTCAAAAATTTATTTCAATTTATTCATTTAATATTTATGATTATTTGCAATTTTATTTTTAATTTTTATAACCCTTTTTTTATATTATCTAACTCTTCATCATACTTTCTATTACCACGTAGGAGTATCATTTTTTTTATTTTGTTTTTAAATAAGAAAACAAACAAACACACAAGTCTATCTGTATTGAATATTTATATTAATTTTTCCTTCAATTAAAGTTTACTAGATAAATATATAGATAATATTTAAATGATTTTTAATGATCATTAAAAAAAACTTGTTCGACACTGTACTGTGTTTAGGAAGCAACATAAATTAGATATGTTGATAAATTTAAAAAACAAAAATTACTGATAAAAAAAAAAATGTATATATATATATTTAGAATTTTTAAGTAAAAGAGTTCATACACAACACAATAAGAATCACTTGAGGTCGAAATAAACATTGTATACGTCAAGGCGATAATTGCGCAGTACCTTTAAACTGCACCTAATATTCTATGAACAACTCAAACACAATTTAAAATCAACCCGGTGAAAATTTATAATTACATTATATCGTGTACTCAAAATTATAATTTATTTAAACAAAAAAAAAAAAAAAGTCTGTATGCTAATTTTTAATTTAATTCGAACTTGAATTACCGATAGTTTTTTTTTATGTCAGGTCCATGACCTTATATTGAATCGATGATAACCGACGCAGTTGTAACAGAGCATAAGGTAAATAGAAACGCAGTTTTGTATAGTGTTTGATTATAAATAAAATTAAAATTTTATAATGATTTTTTTTTAAATAAATAATTATGTTTGTTTATTTATATTTTGACTTACCGGTGTATAAAGTCAGTGGCCTAAACTGCGCAGTTCACAAACTAAAATGGTCCAGAGACCGTTTGTAAAGGAAACACGGTGCTCCTCCGGTAGTCCGGGTGTATTGCCACGAGACAACAAGCTACATGCTCAACACACAATTTACTCACATCGACCGTGGAATAAACACTAGTCTCTAGAATAATATTCAAACAGCGCCTCGTCGCGGTTTTACACCGACCCATGGCTATATTATTTATTATCAACTAACCAACTGATAATATCCAAACAAAAAATATAACATATCTTTCAACAATATAACTCATAAAATTATTAATTTTTTTATATAATAAATATTAACAAATAAATTTTTAAAATACTCCAAAATTTTATATCAAATTTTCAATAATTATTTTAACAGTAAAAGATTATCAAGTATATTCTCAAATTAATAATTAATTTAAAGGAAAAAAAAATCTATATAATAATTTAAAAATGATTAATTAAAATGACAATATATGACTAGAGACTTCTAGTCTTCTTGGCTGTCATAATAATAAATATTTATTATTTATTTCGATATGCGTGTTTTATTAAATTTAAAAAAATATCTGCGCATGACGTCACTTGATTAACAGCGTTATTCGCGGAAAAAATGTAAACCACACAAAAAAATACACAATTACAATTATTATATATATATATATATATAATTTTATGGCGCCAGGTTGACGAAGTTCTGATATAAAAACACACAGTCAACCGCCATTACTTATTTTTCTTTTTGTTTTGGCTTTTTTAGTATTTTTATATTCCTCCCCTTTGGCCCCTGCGCCCCTTAATTTCCGACCCACACACAAGCACAACTTATCAATCTAATGCAGACAAAAAAAACTACGCCCTTTGCAAAATAAATATATAACATTGTTTTTGTCTAGTAAAAAATAACAACAAAAATAAATCCTATAGACTAATTTCTTGGTTAAATTATTATAATTAAAAATTTATGATGTAAAATTTTGTTTCCTTGTTTATATTCAATTGATAATGGCTTACTCATTTTTGTGATTGTTTGCATCACACTAGGCAACTCTGTACATCTAAAAAATTATTTAAAAAAAAACTTACCATCTCGTTGTCAACGATACACATATGCTCCATTGCACTTTATAAGATGAATCCAATTAATATTGATAATTAATTATAATAACACTTATTTCTTTGTTAAACAACTTGAATATTTTTTTAGAGACAATCAACTTGAAAATCCGTGTGACAACGTGTGTCTGTTTACAAACACTGCAAGGTCACTCAGCTGAGCAAAAAGGAGGTGAGAGAGGAGAACGAGAGAGAGAGAGCGAGAGTCGCAAGAGGATGCGCGTGTGTTTGTAGACATTACGTCATTTGTGGCGCTACTATCGACAAGAAGAGAGAGAGAAAAAAAATAATAATAAATACAAAATGTTATTTTGACTTGGTCGATAAAAATCAACTGTTATTTTTTTTTTTTTTTGAATCTTCATAATATATATAACAGAGTAATAATTAATTTATCTATACAAAATAAAAATTATTGTTATTTATGAGAAAAAAAAATAATTAACTCATGGCGACATTAGAAAGATACGATTTTTTGAGAGATCCAGAATATGGTTGGCTTTTTCGTACATGCACAAATGTCTTTAATATTTGTTTGACAATGACTCATTTAACAATTAGTGAAAATATTATCATGTTGCAAATTGAAAATGATATTCGTAACTATTATTTACATGTATTTTTTAATAATAATATTTTATCAAAAAAAAAATATACATGCAATTTAATATTATTTTGTAGAACCAGATGATGGTTGTTATTATCCATTATTTACAATCATCGTTGATATTTTTATGTATGTCAGCCTTATTTGAAACAAAAAAAAAAAACAATTCATCAATTCAAGAAAATAAAATAAATAATAATAATAAAAAAATATTTTAAAACTTATATTTTAATAATCTTAGTCAACCAATTCTCAATGTATAATTATTCTCAAATGTGTATCTTAAAAAATAATACAAACAACTCGATAAAACCAATCAAAAAAAAAAAAAAATTAATTAAAAATAAAACTGTTTGACAATTGTATTTTTAAATTTTATCATCTCTGTACTTAAAAATAGTATTATTAAAAGTATTTGTAATAAATAAATCATTTTCCAATTTATTAAAAATTTAGCCATCAAAATTTTCATGACAGTTTTGTTAATTTGTTAAAGCCTTTGGCAATTTTTTCTTATTAAAAATGAATTGAAAAAAAAATTTTTTAAAAACTGTATTGAAATAATTAAAAATTATTTTTGCATGATAAAAAAAAAATCATTTCAAGATTTTATATTTTTAAATAAATATATCACTGTAAATAATATTTAATTTAGTTAATTTTTTTTTTTTCATTTATATTTTTACTGATTATTTAATTTAAATATTTAATATTATTATTCAATTTGGATATTTATGTTTTTCACATATACCCACCATAATTAAAATTCTGTACATCATCAAATCGTCAGATATATAATATGTAGCAACCAACTATTTAGATTTATATTATGTACAATTCATTCGGATATAATTTCAAAATACTTGAATACTTTTTTTTTCTTTTTTTCATTTAAATACAAGCTAGTCTTTCTAGAATTAGAAATAAAAACTGGGGTTGGTACGGATCAGTCGTAATTTGAATAAAAAAAAAAAAAACAATTTGGAAGCATTTTTTTTTTTTTTTGAATACACAACTACCATGGATCATCTTTTGATAATCGTAATGACTTGTCATCTTTTTTATGATATAAACGATGATAATCATCAGAATAACCAACATACTGATTACTTGATTTGGGTTTTTGATGTGGTGAATGACTTGGTGAATATTTCATTTCTTGTAATTCTTGTAATTCTTTTAAGGATCTCATGACCATTTGAACATCTTTTTCTTGTTCACTTGGTTGAATCATACTACTAATACTTTCATCAGTTAAATTTGTATCTTTTCGTTTATCATTTGTTGATCTTGGTAAATCATCATTAATTATTTGACTTAAAAAATTTGTTGCTGCCATTGTTTCTTCAATTTGTCTTTGTTCTTGTTCATCTTTTATTAGCTGTGATACTTGTTGACTACTAGAATTTCCAATATCATGATGATTAATATTCATCAATTGTTGTTGTTGTTGTTGCTGCTGTTGCTGCTGTTGTTGTTGTTGTTGATGTTGGGGATGTTGTTGATGATGATGATGATGATGATGATGTTGTTGTTGTTGTTGATTATGTTCAATATTTTTATGCTCTCTTCGTTTCTTTTTTGATTCATGAGATCTGTGTTTTTGTTCATCCACCCATCTATCACGTTTTTTTTCTTTTTGTTCAGTCTTGTGAGTTTGTTCAAGTACGATATCACGTTCATCAATTATTCGTTTTTCCATTTTAGTATCTGTATTATCTTGTAGTATTCTTTGTTTTAATGATACTGGTTTTAAAGTTTGATTAGGCATTGAATATGAAGACATTGTATCAGGTTTATTAATTATAGTTTCATTTGTTGTATTAACTGTATTTGACATATCAGAGTATGGTGTTATTGATACAACATCTTTTTTAATCTCACTACAACCACTACCACCACCACTACTACTACTATTACCAGCTTTATTTAATTTTTGATAATCATTAACTGGAGTTATTGACAATGTACTACTTGTCAAATCCATTGGATTAAATTTATCAATATGACTTTTTGATGATTTTTGTGCCATAAGTTGTGACGTTGGCACAACTGATATTTTTGGTGGTGTTGTTGAAGAATTAACACCACTATTATCTTGTAAATTAGATGTATTAGAAGACTCTCGAATTTTATCTTTATTTTTATTATTATTATTAGTATTATTATTATTGATATTACTATGCTTTCGTTCATTAATTATAACATCAGATATTTTTCCACTTGATGATGATGTCATTGAATAATTAAGTGGATTATCCATTGAATTTTTAATAATATTTGTTGGTGATTTGACAGATTCTTCTGATGTTGATATTGTACTAATTTTATTTGACGTATCAGTCAATCTTAAAGACGAATTTGTCACTGCGGACGATGGGAGAGTATTTAGGATTGATGGGTCGCGTTGTTTTTTCTGTTTTCGTTTAACACTGCAACAGATTCATTATTGTGAAAATAAAAACTCAAATATCAATAAAATAATAATGTGCTATTTTATGATCAAGTGATATTATTAGAAAAAGAAAATAGAAAGTTTATTTACCAATAATTTTCATATATGCATATTACAAGCGATAAAAACTCAAAGGTTTTGCCAAATAAATTTGAATATTGTATTAAACACAATATTCCATTAAAAGGTACATTTTTTTTTTTTTTTGTTTCTTTCTTTTTACTCCAAATACTTTGAATTACAGATCAACAGTGTTAATTATTAATAAAAATTAAAAAAAAAAAAGAACAAAATAATAAAAATAATTAATATTTATAAAATAGACAAAAGAAATAAAATAATTATATGACTGATGTATGTATTAAAATTAAAAAATAATGTTTAAAATAATTTAAAAAAAAAACTAATCGTACGTTATTTATTATTAGTAATCCAATTGGGTAAAATAAACTATTATATTGCTTTCATCCAATACTTATCAGCTTCCTAGAACATACAACCACCAGAAAATAAAATAAAAATCTACGTGCATAAAAAAAATAATAAAAATATAAATTAATTTTAGAAAAAAAAAAATAAATAAATAAAGCATTAAAAGCCATGGTAATTAATATATTTGTATTATTTAAAAATTATAAAAGCATAAACTTTCACACTAATCCAATCATCATTGTGTTATATATTTTTTTTTTCATTTTATTATAGAAAAATAAATATTATTAAAATTAAAAAAATACTTACACTGGCTCATTCATTGCGTATTTCATTAAAATATTTAATTTCATCCAGCCTGAAGGCCAAAGAGGCAATACTTTTGTTTCCATAAAAGATTGAACAAATATTTCCATACTTTCTTTTCTTGGTTTTCGTATTTTAAAATAATCACGCCAGATACTAGCAATTTCAGATACCAATGTTCTGAAAAAATTATATAAAAATTATTATAGTTAAAATTAAAATAGTTATTTGGTTATTATTATTATTATTATTATTTTTTAAAATTTTAATTACTTTGATTCAGTGGACCAAGGAAACCTTCTTCGAGGAATTTTATGTTTATCAGATTGCTTATCATCAACTTCACTGCTGTCAATATCTGACGGTGACTGATCAAGTGCTCTGAAAAAAAAAATAAAAGATTTACTTATTTTTTCGACTCAATTTACTATTTGAGTGATCAGCTGTAAAACTTTAGATAAAGAAAAATAAAAAGCAAGAAATTTTTCATTCAGAATACAAAAAAATTAATGTCATTGATGATAAAACGATTTCTTCTTGTCAATTTTTTTTTTTTTTTTTGTGATGAATGATATGTAGCTGAGAAAAAATAAATATTCACAATGTGCTACAGCTGAGTAGCAATTAAAAATTTCAAAAGAAATTTTATTGGGCATCTTACCCACAATACCGATATATCTTCCAGTAAATATGTGGGCTATTAAATAAAAACTTGTAAATAATTATATTTAAAAAAAAATATAATTTTCTTTTTTTTTCATTTGTTGTTTAAATTAAAAATAAACTTACTTTTCTTCTGCTAGTCTCTGGCATTCTTTGCTGTATCTTTCAATTGCTGCTGGCATGATATTATCAATGATAACTTTTAATCTGTTAAAAATTCAAATCTTTTATCAGCGTAATTTATGATAATGTAAATTAGAATTAAATAAATCAATTGAATTAATATTAACTGAATAAAATTCATATTATCAATTTACCTGTCCAAAGGTTCTTTAACTTTATTCTCAGCATGTTGAATACAAAGTTTCTTGGCACGATTAACTAATGTTATTTTGCTACATGAAAATACATTTGCAAGATGACCATAAATTTGAGATCTCACTGCAAATGATTCACGACGTAATTTTGTTTCCAAACTAAAAAAATTAATATTAAAATTAATATTACAATAAATATATATTTATGTTTAATATAATAATAATAATAAAATTTATTTACCGATATAGCAAAGAATTTGCAGATGAATCAAAAAATTTAGCTTTTCCATCTTTATTAATTTCAGCATGTTTTTTTAATTTATTAACAATTTCTTTAATATCCTCTGGCAAGTTATCAGGTAATGGACAATCTGATTTATCAGTATCATCACATTCTGATGATGTACCAGCAACACAACGTGATTTACCAGAATCTAATGTATCACGACTACATTCATCATCAATTTTTCCATCATTAACAACACTTTCAATAGCAGCATCAATACTACTATCCTTTACACTACCTGTTTTTTTAACATCTAATTTTTTTTCTTCATTACCATTGACAATTGTTTTTTTAATAAATTTTTTAATATCAAATTTTTTATCTTTATGTCGACGATGATCAGTTTTATTTTTTTTTCCATTATCATCATCTATTATAATTTCCATTTGATTTTGTTTATCATCAGAATTTTTATGACTATTATTAACAATTTCAACATCTTGATCAGCAGGACTTTTTATTATTTTTTTAATTGTATTTTCATTATTAGATTTTTTATCTACATTTTCTTCTAATTTTGATTTCTAAAAATAATTTATTTTTACATGTTAATTATTATTTTATATTATATTACTTAAAAAAAATATTATATTACCTTGGCAGCAGGTTCTTCAGTATTCTCCTCATTATCATCATCACTTGAAGAAATAATATCTCTATCTCTTCTTCTTGATGATGGTTCATTACTGTTTTCAACATCATCCTCACTACTTTCACTGCTATCACCACCATCATTATTATTATTGTTATTATTGTTATTATTATTACTATTATTATTATTGTGATTTTGATTTGATATTGAATTACGCTGAGCAGTTTTTACACTAAATTCAAGAGGACCACTGTTGATGTAAAAACCACCAAGTGCTGTGGTTACATTTTCAGGCACAACTTCATCATACTAAAATCATACAACATATAACATTATATACTTATTATTAATAATGAATTTAAATATTATTTCAGATAAATTTTGATCAATTTTAATCATATGTGAGATTTCATTGAACTTAATATATGTCTTACCGCATCTGTGTTATCAATAAATGAATCATTTTCATCATATCCTGCCCCAAGATCAACATCATCATATTTTTTTTTATTTCCAACATTTGTTGTTCCCTGTGGGGTAAAAAAAATATATTATTTTGTTTTAAAATATAAATGACATTAGCTGAAAATAATCACATAATTAAAATTTAAAAGAAACTCACATATTTTGCTTCCATGCGTCTAGCTACTTCACGAAGTTTATCATCATCATCATCATCATCAGCAGCGTCATCTTCATCTTCATCATCATCATCCTCATCATCCTCATCATCATCAGCATCTGCATCTTCATCATCACGTTCTTCATCATCATCACGTTCATCATCATCGTCGCTATCATCATCATCATCATCATCTTCTCCATCATCACCATTTTCATGATGATCCTCATGATCATCATCTTCATTAATTAAATCTGTTCCATTGACAATATTTTCTTCTGTTGATTTGCTTTCTTTACTTCGTTTTTTCTATAATAAAAAAATAAAAACAAAATTAAAAACATGCTATTGGCTAAATGTCAGCTGCATAATATAAAAAGTGAATGCAAATTAGTTTGAAAAAAAATATTAATAATCATATGAAGAATTCAAGATACACTGCAAACAAGTTTTCTTCAAATCAAGTTGGTAAGAGATTATTAATCGAAAGACAATTCGAAAGTAGAATTTTACAATTTCTCAGGAGATAAAAATCTATCCATTCTCTACAAGCAAAAACATTGCAAAATGAAAAATAGTTTATCTAAAATAAAAGCATAATAAAATATAAATCTAATCAATAAAATTAATTATCATAATTTTTATTATTTTTTAACTTGTGTTAATTTGGAGTAACCAACAGTTTGAGGTAGACGCCTGTTGTGTACAAGCAAAGAGAATCACAATTGCAAAAAAAAAAAATACAACACTCATATGAAACGGTACTTATTTTGTATCATCATTATCATCATCATCATCATGAAAAAAGAGAAGGCGAGAAAAAAAGAGAGACACAAAAAATAATGAAAAATATGACAGCAATGTTTTTGTCAAACTATAGTTAATGAAAAAATATTTTTAAAAAAAATGCCTAAAATAATGAAACAATATGACCTAGATGATGATGTAGTTGAGTTCCAGTATGTTGATAATTTTTAAAAGGTATAAAAATAATATATGGAATTTGTTATTGTGGTTATCGGCACGACGCAAGACGACGCGCCGGCTGCCAGGATTATATGAAAAAAAAATTAATTTTATATTAAAATTTTGATAAGCTTTTATACTGACCTTGGCTGATTTTAATAAACGAGCATAATGAAATTCAGTATATCCTTTTTCATTAGTATGATCAATTATCAGCTCAAATCTAAATGTTGGAACATGTTGTTTATCTTTATCACCTTTTTTGTCTTTCTTGGTATCATTGTTCAATGAGCCAGAAAATTCCAAAGTTTGTGGAGCCACGCGTTTTAATTCTGACATTCTACATATGAACTCAACAAATAATAATACTTTTTATTTTTTTTATAATATGTATAGGTATATATTTATAAATTATTAATTATTATTATAGCTATATATTGATAAATTTTAATCATAAACACAAACTGATAATACACATAAAAAAATAGGACAACGTGGTCCTTTTAAAACACTTTAATGACATGGACACCATCACGAGATCCCTACAATATATATAAAAAAAAATCAGCTATGTTAAATAAAAAAAAAAAAAATAGATAATACGAAACAACACCATCAAAGCTTTCTTGTCGCTGGGCAGCTGCTCATGTAGCTGACAATTTTTATATAAGGTGAGTTTACACTTTACAATCAAACAATTCATCAGCGACAAATCGACACACAAAAACATCAACAAATAATTTAAAAACATCAACAAATAATTGAAATATAAACAAACAATTTTATAATAAACATATTTTTATTTTTTATTTTTATTTATTAGTAAATCAATCAAATTTTACTGAAAACAATGATAATTAATTTTTAAAGCTGTATCAGCTATTACAAAAGAAACAAAAATAATATTTATATGAAATTTTATAAATTATAAATAAGGATTTTTAGATTTTTTAGATTACATATTCAATTAATAAATTAAATACAAGTCCTCCTCATATATACATAACGAAGCATGTCTGCCTTTCGATTGCCTGTAACGTGATCAATGTATAGTTTTAAAAAAAATTAATTAAAATAAAATTAAAAATTAACTGAATAAAAATGATTGTTTAAAAAAAAAAAAAAACATCTACATGATGCCTTATTTGATATAAAATTGATTAGTATTATTATTTATATAAAATTATTTGTCATTGTTAATTTATTGTCAGTCACACTACGTCATTGTCCACCACGTCATTGTTTTTTTTACCAATTTTAATAGCTGAAAATTGCTGACCTAATATTTGCATGACCTCTTTATGTGCAACACCTTGACGTTCTTTTTTAACTGTACCATAATTTTCTTTGACGAAAAGAGCAAAACCTGTTGGTCCTTTTGTTGTTTTAGGTGTTTGCAATTTTGTTCCTGATTTTGTAACTCGATTAATTAACAGCTCAAATTTACCAAAACAATGACCACATCGTTTTTTTTCTACATCCAAAGATTTTGAATGTCTTCCAATACTATGATAAAAAAAAAAAAATAATAATTAAACCAATGATTAATAATTTAATTAATATATAATATATTACCTGTATCCACATGAAGTACAACGATATGTAAATTTAGTTGAAATTTTATAATCATGACATCGTCTAATTGGTGGAAGATCTGGAAATGCTTTCATTGCTTTTGATGCCCATGCTTTCCAAAAAGCTCCATGACCATCACATACTTCATTCAATAGCCAAGCAGCAGCATGACACATTTCATGAACCAATGTATCACGTAATCTATCTGCTGAATCTAAAATTTTTGATGCTAATACTATTCTTGATGAACGTGTAATACCACCAATTGTTTTTGTTGATTTTTTATTATAACAAAAACCAGCAGTACCACGCATACGAATATTCCATTCAATTGACATATCAGATGGTAAACGATTATCAAATATTTTTTCATTATAAAGTTTATAAAGTACTTTGCATAATTCTTCTTTTGTATTTTTAAAATTAATTTTATATTTTTTAGCATCTTGATGTGATATTTCCATTGGTACTGAAGATGATAATGATTCTAAAAAACTTTTTGTTTTTAATAAATCACGATCAAAAGTTGAACTTGGCCATTTTGGATTTATTTTACCTGATTGTATTTTTTTAGAATTTAATTTTTTTGTATTTTTTGGAAGAACTATATCATATGGATCGTACTCACTTGTTCCTGATGATGATGAATCATCATCACCACTAAATGATAATTTTTTATTATTTAAATTTGAATTTTTAGATTTTAAATCATCTTGTTCATCATCTGTATCACAAATTTCAATAACTCGTCTAGCTGTCATTGGTGTATTATTTTTATTATTTACATTATTATCAAGTGAAACACTTGGATTTGTCAAAGCAGTCATATATGTAGTATCACCACCACCACTGCATACTGATGAATCATCAATAAAACTATCTTTTCGTGGTTTTCTAATGACAGTCTCTAATTTTTTTTCAACATTAAAAAATTTATTTTTACTACGAGGAGTATTATAATTATCATTACTTGAACTACTTGAAGTAGATATTTTTTTAACTCTTTGTATAGTTTTTTTTTTTATATCTGTTTGAACTCCTCTACTACGTAATGTAACATTTGTTATTTTTTTATCAGGTGATTTTTGAATAATTTTATCTCTCCAATTAGAACCATATAATTTTTCTAAAATATCATCATAATTATTAATATCTGTTTGTCTTCTATCTGGAGATTTTGATAATATTTTTTTTGGTTTACTTATTGTAATTGGTGTGTAATTTTTTTTCTCATTAGAAGTTGATTTTTTATCCTTTAAGAAATTGTCATTTGTAGAATTTTTAGGTTTAGGTTTGTTTGTTGTTGTTGTTGTTGATGTTTTATCAGAATTTTTATTTTCACAATTAATATTTCTACGAAATTTATCTCTATTATTTGGAGTTTCATAATTAATTTCAAGTCTTTCTAAACTACTATTTCCTGAACCTGGTGGAGTGCTTAAACTTGGTGGAACTTGACTCAATGAATCATCACTTTTTGATTCATTTGGATTATACATTAGCCAATTTGATATTTGATTTTTTTTTGATTCAGACAAAACAATAGAAGGATTTCTTGAATAATTACGTTCTAAAGGTGGAGTAACATGTGTGTTTGATTTAATACATTGATGATCATCAATGGATTCTTGATCTGATATTGTTTCTTCAATTAATACTGGTTTATTTATTTTATTTTTTAAATAACTATTTTCATCATCTTCATCATCATTAGAGTCACTCTCAGTTTCATCAATTATTGTTTTTTTACTCCAATGTGTTGTTGGTGAATTAAATAATACTACACGTCTAGAATCAATTTTTTTTTTAATATTTACAATATCTTTTTTACTCAATGGTGTTGTACATTCACTGAGCTTCATTGATTTTGGTGTATCATTGTATTTTTTATTGTCATAATTATTATTTTTTTTAGCCAAATCACTTGTCAATATTATTGATGAATTTGATTTATTATTATCTGGAAAATGATATCTTGTAACTGGTGTTTTTTCTTCATAACTTTCATCAGAAGTATTTTTATTTTTTTCAGAATTTTCTGAATTGTAATTTTTCATTGAACCTGTAAATACATTTTCATTTTCACTTGTGATGTCATCTGGACTATCACTGTCTGTATAATTTTGATTTTTTGATTTTGCAGTTACTCGATATTTTGTTGAAATTTTATTTATATTATCATGACGTTTTTGTATAAATGCTGAAGGAGAAGAATCTTCATCACTCGAATCACTTATCACAATAATATCTGAACTACTGTGATTATTTGCTTTATTATATTTAACAATAACATCTACCTCTGGTGAATCGTCAGTCAATAAATTGTCTGTTACATGAAGCTTAAAATTTTGTGACTCTGGTGAACTTTCAAATTCTGAATTACTTCTATCATCAATTGAATTACCAGTATTTTTTTTATAATCATTAATTCTACTTATTTTTCTTGAATCATTATAATTTTTATTTCTCGAGGACAAAGAGTTTTCTAAAATAAATTAATTAATTAATTTAAATTTGAATCAAATAAAAAAAACGGTTAATCATTGTATACAGATAATAAAGGAGAAAAAAAATTAACTCACCAACTGAATCCCAGTTGCCAAAATTCATTTTAGCTTAATTATCTTCACAAGATTGAATTTGGTTTAGTCACTTTTTTATTCATCAGCTTTGTGTTTGGTATTTGTTGATAAATTAAATTCAATCATCAACACTGGATCACTGGTCATGTGTAATTGTCAACAAAAAAAGACTTTTATTATGAATAAAACAATCATCAACTCCAAAGTTTATCTCATCAACAATAAAAACGTAATTTTATTCAATAAACGTCAATAAAAAAACTAAAGTTGACTTATTTATTAATAAATTGTTTATTTATTTATTTACAAACAAATTAGACCCACGATTCAAACACGAGTTCTCATGTTTTTTTTTTAGTTATTATTATTATTATAAATTAATAATAAAAAAAAAAAAATGGCAGTTGAAATTAGTTGATATTCTCAGCAGCAGAGGACGACTCACTGAATAATAACAATTTGATATTTTGGAAGTGGAAATGCACCTTAATGTTTTTATTTAATTTTTTTTTTTTCTTCCAAACAGAATATTACTCAAATAATATTCAATTAATTCTTTGATAACTTTCTAATTTGTTAATTAATAAATATAATAATTAACAATAAATAAAAATATACAAAAATAATAATTGTTAATTAATTTTTCATTTAGCAAATTGTAATTTTTGAGAGTTTTTAAAATAATGAATGATTTATTCAGAACAGCAGCTTTTCATGTTGGAGAAATTGATGATGACATTGATTTAACAAATCCACCAATGTCAAGTGATGATTATATCAAACGTGTCATGTAAGTGTTAATAAATTACTTATTAAAATGAAAAATATAATAATTATTTAATTTTTCAGAATTGAAGCAAAAAATTGTGATGATATTGTCGTTGCTAAAATTGATGAATCAAAACTAAAACGTCCAACTTTAAATATAACACCAGTGAGTAATTTGTATAATATCAAATTAAGCTAAGACTTATTATAAATTTGAATTAATAAATTTTTAAATTAGTTGGCAGGATGTATTGAGGCACCAGAATCATTAAGTCCATCTTTAGAATGGCAAAATTATCAAGTATCAGATTTTTCAGATGTTAGACTTAATTTTGCCAGAATCAAAGCAGAGAGACAAGAACTTCATCCAATGCCACTAACATCAGAGAAAATAGTATGTTTTATTTTTATTTACACTAATTTAAATAATAAAAATTAAATATTTATTATTAACAGCCTTATACCACTGATGCCAATGGATGGATAAATTTTTGTCTTGGAACAAAAGACGAATCAAAGTCATCTAATCCTCCGACACTTGATATTATTCTTGGAATGAATCAGCCAATAGTTGAAAAAGTTTTGGAGTATCTTGTTGATGAAATAGATTGTAAAAAATATGTTAGTACAAATATGGGACTTTGGATTTATGCTTTGTTAGCAGCCATAGAATTACCTCTGGATCCATCAGTTTGTTCCTGCCTAAGGACATTAGCACGAGCTTGCTCAATATCCAGATCAAAATTGGTAAAAAAAAAATTACAATAATAAATAAACAATTGATAAATAATTAATAAATAATTTCTTTTTCTTTTTTTTCTTATCAACAGACCACAAATGACAGTCAACAAGTTGCCACTTTGAATCTTTTGATTTGTCTTGTTGCCAGATATTTTCGTCAATTGGATTTAGCTGATTCTTAATTATTATTTATAAATAAAAACAAAATAATTAAAATTAATCCACTAGAAAATGTATTTATTTGATATTTTTTTNCATATATATTTTGGTTGAAAAAAAAAAAAAGAAATATATATTTATCTAATATTGAATAATCAAACAGCCGTTTCTTGATCTTGAATTAATGTAGTTGCTAATCTTTCAAGATCATCAAAACTAAGATGATTAACTTTATTTTTTAAGTCTTTAATCATCTCATTTGTTATTGATTCTGTTTCTGATTCACTGTAGTAATGTTTTAAAATTTTTGATACTGATTCTTTGAGAAGTACGATACCAGATTTGCCAACTTGTTGTTTATTTTCATTTGATTCTTGTGATAATTTTTTAACCACCAAATTTAATTTACTACCATCTTTAATACCTGGATAAAAACTCAAAAGATTTTCATCTAAAAAAAAAACAAAAAAAAACATCATTTATAAATAAATAATTGAATTAATATTATTGTTTGATTATTGGCTCAATAAATTTTTATTATTACCTGCCAAAGCTTTTCCAGTTAAAAGTAATTTTTGTTGTGGTACCTCAACACCCAAAAGTTCATGAACTTTATTTTTCAATTCTAAGACAGTCTCTGACGGTGATATCTATTTTAAAATTAAAACAAAAAAAAAACCATTATTAACAATTGAAAATAATTTTAAAAAATAATCAACTAAAAGTAATTATCAAGTATTATTATTAGAAAAATAAAAAAAAAATAATGCCAATTGAGATTTGACAGTAACTTACGTCGACAGTACACTCGCTCCCTTGTAATATTTTGACCAACAATTTCATCTTGATACAACAGATTAAATACACAATAAAATTAAATTTTAATAATATCTTCTAATAAATTAATATGTCAATTTTTTAACACATTCATTTGGTAATATGATGACAATTGTTCGTGTTAAAACATATTTTCTTTATTACACAAACTTGGACAAAACAAGGTTATGTTTAATGATGTTTAGTGTTTTTTTTCTATTTTTATCAATAATAATAATAATATTTTAAAACAATAATAATAATTGATAATAATAATTATTATTAAAATGTTTATTATTATTAAATAGATGGCAGTATATGTTTATTTAGCTGACACAAAAAGCCAAAAAGTTTTTTCTAGGCGCATGACACTGCTCAATGTGCAATAAAACCAATTTTGATGCGCGTAATCAATTTTATACGAAAGTACAACCTTAAATGCCCTTCTTTTGACATTGATAGTTTGACAAAATTAATCTCAAAATTAACGCTAAGCCAAGTTCATTGTGTCAATACTGTTTTTAATCTTCATCATCGAAGATTACACTTATTGATCACTAAAACTGATCAATACTTTTGTCATAATAAATTCATTTTGTTTGATAAATTTTCAATAAAAACCATGGCATTAAACAAACTTAGTATTGACAAGATTGACCTCGCCGGTAAACGAGTCTTGATAAGGTATTTATTAAATTAAAATTCATTAATATTTTTTTGTCAAAAAATTAATTAAATTTATTGTATCTTGTAGAGTTGATTTCAATGTTCCATTGAAAGATGGAAAAATCACAAATAATCAAAGAATTGTTGCTGCCCTTGACACTGTCAAGTACGCACTGGAAAAGCAAGCAAAATCAATTGTTCTTATGTCACATTTGGGTCGTCCTGATGGCAATAAAAATTTAAAATATACAATGAAACCAGTTGCTGATGAATTAAAAACACTTCTTGGAAAAGACATAACATTTTTGGATGATTGTGTTGGTTCTGCTGTTGAAGCTGCATGTGCTAATCCTACACCAGGTAGCATTATTCTATTGGAAAATTTACGTTTCCATGTTGAAGAAGAAGGCAAAGGTGTTGGTTCAAATGGAGAAAAAATTAAAGCTGATAAAGATAAAATTACTGAATTTCGTGCATCATTAAGAAAATTAGGTGATGTATATATTAATGATGCATTTGGTACTGCACATCGTGCACACAGTTCAATGATGGGTGATGGTTTTGATATCAGAGCCAGTGGTTTTCTTTTAAAAAAAGAACTTCAATATTTTGCCAAAGCATTGGATAATCCAGAAAAACCATTCCTTGCTATTCTTGGTGGTGCCAAGGTTGCTGATAAAATTCAATTAATTAATAATTTATTAGATAAAGTTAATGAGATGATTATTGGAGGTGGTATGGCTTATACTTTCCTCAAAGTTACCAAAAACATGAAGGTAATTAATTATTAATGGTTATTAGAATTAATTCAATATTTATTTTATTGTAATTTGTTTTTTATTAAAATAGATTGGAGGCTCATTGTATGATGAAGAAGGTGCTAAAATTGTCAATGAACTCATGGAGAAAGCTAAAATAAATAATGTTCAAATTCATTTACCAGTTGATTTTATAACTGCTGATAAATTTGCTGAGAATGCAACAGTTGGTGCTGCTGATGTTGAAACTGGAATTCCAGATGGTTGGATGGGTCTTGATGTTGGACCAAAATCAATTGCACTTTTTGCTGGTAATTTTTTTTTTTATTTTAAAAAGATACTGTATGTTTTTTTTTTTTAGAGCTAAATAATTTTAATTTAATTGCATTATTGTTTTTAGAACCTTTGAAAAGAGCTAAGGTAGTTGTTTGGAATGGACCAGCTGGAGTATTTGAATTTGACAACTTTAGCAAAGGAACAAAAAGCTTAATGGACAATGTTGTTGAAGCAACAACTCGTGGAGCAATCACAATTATTGGTGGTGGTGATACAGCAACTTGTGCAGCCAAATGGAAGACTGAAGACAAAGTTAGCCATGTCAGTACTGGAGGTGGTGCCAGTTTGGAATTATTGGAGGGTAAAGTTTTACCAGGTGTTGCTGCTTTGTCACCATCATCTTAAATTATTAATTCAACTATCAAAAAGCTATTATTCTATAAACATTCATAGCAAGTATATTAAAAAAAAAAAAAAAAANAAAAAAAAAAAAAAAAAGTATTGTAAAGTTTGAAAACAAAATTCTTCTTTTTTTCTTCTTTGTTGATAAATAAAATTCGTTGCCTTGATAAAAAGGCTCATTAACAATATGTGGTATTTATATTATTTAAATAACAAAAATAATAATAATTGACATGCCTAAATTATTACACGAGTAATGATTTATTTGAAATAAATTTTGACTGTTGAAAAAATTTGTTAAAAATATGCTTCTAATGATATATATGTAAAATTTGATTATAAACATTTTAAACAATATATTTTAAAAATGCATATGTTGATCACATAATGCTACAGTTTTGTTGATCAAGACCAGGAGGTAAAGCTGGCATTGCTGGTGCACCTTCACCATCAAATGGTGATATTACTTGATCACCAACAAGATCTTCAGGTGGTTGTCCACAACTTTGCATGTCTTGCATTAATGCAAGTATCACATCAAAACGTTTTTTCTTTATATCCTCAGTATCATCTTCTTTTTCTTTTTCCAATTCTAGGCAAACCTTTTATACAACAAAATTATTACAACATATTATTAAATTTAAAATTACATTTGATTATTTTATTTTATCAATTATTATTACCTTTTGTATGAGATCTAATTGCTTGGTATATCTTGCCAAGTCTTCAGGTGATAATGTACTTTTTTTATCTTCTAACCAAGCTGGATATTTGTCACTCAATTCTTTCAATGAAGGATACAATACTTCTTTAGAAAATAAAGACTGCATCATACCTTGCATAAATGGAAAAAGTCCATCTGGTCCTTCATCAATTGATGCTTGTCCAAACATTGCTGCTAAATCAGCCTCTGTCATTTCAGGTCCTGCATTCTAAGAGATAAAAATCATTAATATTATCGTGTGTTTTTTCTGTAAAATAACATTAATTAAATTAAATAAAATAAAACCTGAAGATTTTCATTTGTAGCTGATATGCCTTTTAATGCTCGGGCAATTGCTGCTTGAAAATCATTAGTATCACTATCATTTTCAGATCCACTACCACTACCACCACCACCAGTTATTGAATTTGCAACAGTCTGGGCCATTTTTTGCAAAGCATCATCCTCACCTCCACCTATTGAACCAATATAAAAATTAAAATCTCATACTAATTGAATCTAATAAATATTTACCATTTTTCATCAAATTTTGAAGATTCTTTTCTAATTTATCAGCAGTGTCTTTAAGAAAATCTTGGGACCAAGTTTCATCGGTCCAAGCTTCTCCAGCTTCATCACCTTCTTTTTTAGTTGAATCATTTTTAGATTTTTCTGTCTTTGAAATTGTTTTTGGTAATTTATCAAAATCTTCCAAGGCACCTGATAAAGTTTAATCAAAAAAAAAAAATTAGACATAATACATGTGTTACATAATAATAAATAAACTGAGACAACATAAATTTCGAAAAGGAGCAAAACATTATGTTAATAATAGAAAATAAATAGTAAGACAATTTCATATTGTAATTATATAAACTTATTTATGAACTTTAACCCGAGGTAATTAAATTATGATTCATAGCAGAAAAAATTATTTATAGCAAGTAAAAAAAGTTAAAATATAAATTATATTTATAATAATTAAAATTACTTTTTAATTACATTTTTGACTTACTGTCGAGGAGATCATCTAACTCTAAATTATTAGCTTGATCAGATTTATTTTCTTCTGACATTTTTCAAAATTTTCTTTTATTATCAGCTGTATAATAATTATTCTTTTCCTATTTTTTTTTTTTTGATAAAAAGAGCATTGCTGCTACCACGACTAAATAAAAATAAACATTTAAAGTCAATTTACACTGACATAATTAAACAGAATAATAAACCGGTAATAAAAGTAAACAAAATAACAAAAATAAAGGTTGAAATTATTTATTTATTTATTAATTTAATTAATTAACTAGTTCTTCATTTATTTGTCTATTTGTTTTAAATAAAAAATAATAATAATTCAACCGTGATGATAGCCAAACTTCACTTTGACTATTGACACGACTGTTTGGACTCAGCTTGGCTTTTTACATCACATAAAATTTGCTTTTTTTTGGATTATTATCAATTAAATAGTCTTTTCATATTATTTATATTGCTTCCTATCATGAAATAAATAATAAAAAGCAATTTGTACCTATATCATCTTTCAAGTGTTTCGAAGCTGATGTTTCTATCAGAAGAATTATGGCACATGAAAAAAAAAAATAGAACCAGTTTGAGTCAGTGAACATCTGGTTGTAACAACAAACATTTAATAACAACAGTACAGATAATACTAAAATTTGTCTGTTATTAAAAATAGTTAATTGTAAATAATTATAAAAACTTAATTTAAAAAGATAAATCATTGAAAATTATAAAGTTTTTTTGTGCCTAATTGTGAGAGATGATTGATAAAGTTCTTGAACAAAAAATATTGGCATGAATGAAATAAAGTGTTGCCTAAAATATTCATAGACTCTAAAAATATATTTAAAAAACATAATTGATATTTTGTAATAAATAATAATGGACTATGTCACGTCAAATCCAATCATAAACTCTCCAACTTCTGAAGTACAATCTCCAAAAACATCTCTTGTACTGAGAACTCCTCGTAAACAAGATGGAAATAAACAAAAACATAGAGCATATCAAAATAATATTGGAGGATTATCTGTATTTCCAAATCACTTAACTCCACCATGTGGATTGACAAAATTCATTGCAAGAAATCCATTTGATGCTGATCTAACAAATCGTTTACATATGTCAGTTATTAGTCCATCAATATTTACCAAAGTATCATCAATATCACCAGATTCACAAGAATTTTCATGGACAATTGATGAATTGGCAATGATGAGTCCAGCTAAAATTGATGAATTTCCAATTCAAAATACTCATTGTTCTGATCCTGAAGCTGAAACACATGTACAAAAAGCAATTGATAAATTTTTTAGTGAGAGTCAAATACATCCAAGTCCTTGGAGTTTAAAAAAAGAACCCATGAAACCATTGGTTGAATTATCACCAACAGAATCAGTTGAAGAAGAAGATCAGCACTCAAACAAAGATTCACCAAAAAAAACTCGAACTTGTAAGTACTTGTATTTCGTTTTTTTTGTTTTTTACAATTAATTAATAATTTAATTTTTATAATTTATATCATAGGCTGGTCACAAACAGAATTATCACTACCTCTAGAACTTCCAAAATCAGTTGAAGATGCATTAAAGCCATATTTTACATTTAATCAAGATCAAAATATTGATAATAATGATGCAAATACTAGTAATAATAGTTCATTAAGAAGAAAATTATTTTTCAATCATGATGATTCATTTGAAGATAGTATAGAAGAATCATTAATAATATCACCAATAAAATCAACACTTAGTCCAGCTCAAAGTCAATTTAATGGTACACCACATTGTCAAAATATAAATCATATGACAAGAAATCATGGCAGTCCAAATGTTAATTATGGAAATATGTCACCACTAGATGTGTCACCAATATCAAGCAACACATCAAACAACTTGTCATATCAAAATATAAGATTACGTAATAGATCTAGATTAAATTTTACGTCTAATATGAGTGTTGATCAATCGATGGATGATAAACATTCCAAAGAAAATCATGAATCAGTTGTTGTTGAAAATATTGAAAAACGTGATGATTTTAATGATCATGATACTGTTGAAATGGTATCTTTTTTAAATGATACAACACCTTTAAAAAAATCTATCTTAAGACGTACAAATTTTATTGGAAGATTAAATATTGGTGTTGATTCATTTCATAATGTAGCTGAGTTGAAAAATAAAGGTGATAGTAATAATACTCTTGTAGGAGAATGTCCAGAGCAAAGTAGTGCATTTCAATCTCAAGACACTGGTTATCAAACAAATAGTATTAATAATTTGACTGAAAATCAGTGTTTAACACCAATTAAAAAACCATTTTACTGGAATGATAAATTAATTGATGATGTTAAAAATAAAGAAATTAAATTATCTGAATGGCAAGAAAATATTATGTTCAGTTCAACTCCATCAAAGTATAATATATTACATAATAATTAAACTTAAATTATAATTTTTTTTTGAATCAAACAACTCGTGTGACTAGTTTAATTTCATTGAAAATACATTTTGATATATATATTATTATTTTTTTTCTCTGTACAAAAGAATGACTTATAATGATTTTAGAAAATAATGAAAAAACAAAAATTATAATGATGATAAATAGTGTTTTTCAAAAACACTGTGCAATTGAATATTATGATGAAAAATCTAACTATTTTTAAATTTTTAAAAATAGAAAAAAAATTTTTAGATTATGAAAAATTTAATTATAAAAGTTAATGAGTCAAATTGTATTATATTATAATGTAATTACATAGGTATGAATGTTTTTTTTACTGTTTAGAATTATTTATTTGAATTTTTAGAAAATTGAGTTTTAATAAATGACAATCATGCAAATATTTTTGTTGGCAAACATATTTTTTTTCATTTGTAATTAATTGTTGTGGATCTTGTTTAATAATCATATTGAAACTTTATTAATTTTTAATTCTTTTAGATAATAATTTAGTTATGTATCATGAAAAATTTTTGAATTAAAACGGTACCTTTCTTTTTTTTTATAAAAAAATTAATAATATAAATTATTTTAAATATTATTATTATTATTATTATATTTAAATATTTACAAAAGTTATATATATTTAAATATTATTATTATATTTAAATATTTACAAAGTAATTTTTTATAGAACTTCTAAATCACAGTGACGTATTTCTGGATGATTTTTCTGCAAAAATAAAATTCATTATTAATTTATTGAAAAATTTTAATTTAAAAAAAAAAACGAATTAAGCTTTATAAATATTACCTTTAGTTTTAATTCAATTCTATCAATTTCACCTCCCATCATGTCAACAATATTTTCACCATGTTTCAATAAAAATGGTTCAAGTTCATCAATATTTTCCATTTTTTTGACTTCTTCAAGCATTGAATTTAAATCATGTTTATCTAAATAAGCTCTTGTTAGTTCACGTCCATCAAAATCAATTTCAGCTTTATATCTAACAAGACTGTTTCCCATATCAATACCTTTAACATCATAAATTGCACGAACCTTGAAAAACAAAATTGAAATTAACATACTGCTTGCTACTTAAGTAATTTGCTAAAGATGCTGATTTTATTAAATAAATACTAACCATAATATCAGACTCAAGTTCAGCATTTATTTTATCCAAATTTTTTTGTGGAATACTACGTCCAGTAAGTGCTGCAACATTTGTGTAAATAATAAGTGATGCAACAGCTCCAAGAAGTCCACCGACTAGTAATGATCCAGCTGCATCAAATAAGGGATTACCAAGATATGATGTTAAGCCCATACATGCAGCTGCAACTGTTACTCCAGTAACAGCAGCCAAATCTTCCATAAAAACAACATTTACAGATGGATCTTGGCCAGAAAATAGATAATCTTTAAAGGATGTTCCCTTTTCTTCAGCAGCTTTTCTTATTGAATTATAAGCAACAATAAGTGTCACACCCTCAGATACAAATGACCAACCAAGAATTAAATATGCCCAATAAAATGATTCAACTGGACCTGGATACAATATTCCATGTATACCATGATAACATGATAATCCAGTACCAACACAAAATATTCCTACTCCTGATATTAATGATGATACATATTTCATATTGGTATAACCATATGGATGATCAGGATTTGGATTCTAAATAAACAAAAATAATTCCAATTAATTTCATATTTTATTTTTTTTTTTTCATAAATAATTTAATTAATTTAAAATTTTTTTATACCTGTACTGATTTGTGTATTCCATATGCCAATATCATTTGATTAAATGTATCAGCAGCAGAGTGTACACACTCTGAAAACATACTGTGAGATCCAGTCAGAAACCAAGCAACAAGTTTCAATAAAAAATTACTTGCATTACTGTAAATAAAATTATTTTAAATTAGAAAATTTTTATTTTTCATTTATAGCTATTATTTATTTAGTTATTTATTAATTTTTATATTACATTACAATTGCTGTCAACACAACTTTTCCAGATCTTCCAAATAAACCTTCATTTTGATTGACACTTTCAGTATTTCCCATTTCTCGTCGCCAATCACGAAGTCTTCTTTTTACAGTAAATACATCTGTGTTTAAAATAAAATTAATGATTGAATGAATTTTTTTTTAATTAATAATAAATAGTAATATATTTAACATACTTTGTTGATAAGTTTTATGTTCCAATTCTTTTCTCAGTAGCTCTTTAAGTAGTGATTCTCGTGAACCCCAAACTTCGAGTGCTCTGTAAATTAAATAAGCTTTAATTTTTGATAATTATTATTAATATTAAATAATTATCCAACAGCCAAATGTTTGAGAAAAAAAGAAAAGCAATTTTTTCATCTTACTTGGCTTCTACGTCTTTTCTCCAGAAGACTGTTATTGGTGGCTTATCCTCGTATGGTGATCGTCGTTTTGTCTTGGGAAGAGATTCAATGTCTGCTGGTTTTAACATAAAATCTGACATTGCACGTACTGGTGTTATAAAATTTCTTTCAAGTGATGCAGCTGAATGATCAACACGTAATCTTTTAACTGTAAATACGAAAAAAATTAATTATAAAAATTATTTTTAAATACAAAATAATATAAATACCTTTTTTAACAATTGGTATTTTTTCAATAACCTCATCAGTATTATCATATTTTTTATTCTCTACAGTATCCAATTTTTTATCAACAGTTTTTTCTGATTCATTTGATCCAATTGTTTCAAAATTTAAAATTCTCTGTTTAAGTTTACCTAATTTATCATTTTCAAGTTCAATATTTTTTTGTTGTAAATTAGTTTGTGTATCATTTGTATTATTTTTATTTTTACAATCATCTGATGATGATCTTGTTGCACCAATACATGTACAATTTGTTGCCAAATATTTGTATCTTACATTTTTTATTGAATGTAATTTGTAAAAACTATTGCTTGATTTTGGTGTAATACAAAGACTAGCATGTCTTCGAACTAGTGATATTTGTAGCATATACACTTGATCTACATAATGACAATTTAGTTTACCAGATATTCTTGGGAACAGGCTGTATGAACGATGAAGCATTTTCACAACTCTACAGAAAAAAAAAAACAAGAAAACATTTAAAAACATCTGTAACAAGGTATTAAAAATAATTAAACAATTGATATACCTTGGTGTTAATAAATGCAATATGATTGTTGATGATAATGATGATAAACCATCAGTGGTATACAATGATTTATTTATTTATGAAAAAAAATATATCTTAATAAACAAGATGTGTATTTTTTTTGTGTAAAATTGGTAATTATTTATTGTTAAAAACTTTGGTTTGAACAATAACAAACTACAATGTTGATTATATGCCAGCTTGTGCCAGTTAAAATCTAAATACAACAGTCAGAGGTGGTGACTGGTGAGTGGTGAGGTCTTCCTGGATGTTGCTTGTTATTTTACGCTGTGTGTACAAAGAAGCAAGAAAGAAAAACACTAGAGAAACTAGTGAAAACTAGTATTTAATATGGCTGCTATTTTTTTTATTAAAGGTTTATTTCCATTGAACAAAATTTTAATTGATTTTAATTATAATTAATTATATTTATCTTTAATTATAATTAATAAAAAAAAAAAAAACTATTTCTAATTGAAGCCTTTTCTCCAAAAAAGACTCGGGTGAATAAATTTTCGGAAAAATTAAAATAAATTCTAGGATTGTCAGACATGCCAATCATTATAATTTTATATCTATATTTAAATATCAATTGTTAAAGTTTTAAATAATGTATCATCTGTTGTTTTTTATTGTTTAATTTAATTAATAATTATTATTATTACAGTTTGTTGTTAAAAAATTTATAGATTCAAATTTTACCGCTTTGTTTTTTATTATACGCCATTTTTAAAAAAATTCAACCAATAGAAAAATTCAAAATTTTCCATTAAAGTGCTATGACAATATGTCAAACAATGTCAAATGTCAATATCAGGTTTTTTTTTTTCTTTGAAATTTTATCAAGTGTTTTAATTACTCATAGAACAATTAATTAACATATTATTTGCTAAAAATAAAATTATCTTTCTAATAACTAGCTCTTTTTTTAACAACACCATTATAAAAAGCTGTGTATCCACCGAATCCACATCATCATAATCAAAATAAAAAAAAGTGTCCAGATGTAAATTATAAGTGTTATGACGTTTAATGACGTTGTAAAGTCCTTATTGAAAAACAACTTGATATTTGTCAAATTAAAAAACAGTGTTTTAATAAATCAAAAGTGAAAAAAAAAATGTCTAATTTGTAAATAACTCAATAAATCAACAAATTTTGATATCATCAATCAAAACATAACTCTTTTTTGTAAGTCATCATTATTATTATTTTTAATATTATCATCAATTGACATAAAATTTTGATTATGTAATAATTAATGTTGTATTTTTGTTAAAGGTCCTTATGCCATAAAATGTCAGAATCTCAAGACACACCAAGTGATTTTCCAATTGACATTGTTTTACCTCAAAAAGGATTGCTGTATAAAAGTGAAACACTTGAGTATTTACTTTGTAAGCCAAAATTATTGCCATTAAAATCAGTGTCATTAGAAAAATTAGAAAAAATGCAAAAAGATGCTAATGATAAAATAAAAGCTAATCGTGATGTTGAACAAGTAAACTAAATTTTATTGAAAAAAAAAAAAACAAAGACAATAACTTGAAAAAGAAAAAAAAAAAAATAATAATCAATATGAGTCTTAGACCACTTGTCACTGATATTGTTTTGGCATTTTGCCTAGCAGCAATACTTCTCTACAGATATGGTAATTTAATGAGAAATCATATTGTTGTAACAATATCAGTATTAATTGCTTGGTATTTTTCATTTTTAATAATATTTATTTTACCACTTGATGTATCATCAACTGTTTATCGACAATGTATAGAAAAAAATATTTCATTAAATACAAATGTAACAGTGGCTATATCAAAATGCCAAAAACCATGGTCAAGTGTTGCTGATAGTGTATTTCCTGATTTATGGAAAATTGTTTATTGGACATCACAATGTTTAACATGGTTAATTCTACCATTAATGCAATCATATATTAAAGCTGGTGATTTTACTGTACGTGGAAAATTAAAATCAGCATTAATTGATAATGCAATATATTATGGTAGTTATTTATTAATATGTGGTATATTATTAATATATATTGCTATTAAACCAGATATTAATTTTGATAGTCAAAAAATTAAAGTTATAGCATCATCAGCATCAAATACATGGGGTTTATTTTTATTAGTATTATTACTTGGTTATGCACTTGTTGAAGTACCACGTAGTCTTTGGAATAATAGTAAATTATCATATAAATTACAATATAATTATTTTAAAGCATCAAAATTAAGTTTAGATAAATGTGAAGCTGAAGAAAAAGTTGATGATATACTTGAATCATTAAAATTAGCATCAATAACAATTGATATTAATCATCCATTTTATAATAATTTAGAAACAATATTTCAAAAAGTACCAGTTGAACTAAAAGATCGTATGAATAGAAGACAATTACATGATGATACAAATATTGATACACCAATAACACAAAAATCATTAATAAGATTACATAGAAATACAATAATTGCATTACAAACATTTCAAAGAACAGAAACACAATGGTCATTATTAGTTAATGATATATTTGATCTTGAAGATATATCAAATAATCAATTAAATCATGATAAAAAATTTAAATCATCATTTACAAAACAACGTTCATTTTATAAACGTATATTATTTAATGAAAAAATTGAATGGTATTGGAAATGTTTAATTAAAAATTATGTACAAAAAATAATAGCAATTATTGCTGGTTTTTTATCTGGTGCTGTTGTATGGTCTGAAGTTACATTTTTTAATAAAAAACCAGTATTATCATTATTTGCAATATTTTTTAATATGGCTGCTGATAAATATAATTATTTTATTATTGAAATATTATCAACAATTATTATTGCATATCTTTGTTATTGTGCATATTCAACTGTATTAAAAATACGTTTATTAAATATTTATTATCTTGCACCAAATCATCAAACAAATGAATATAGTTTGATATTTAGTGGTATGATGTTGTGCCGTTTAACACCACCAATGTGTCTTAATTTTCTTGGTTTAATACATATGGATTCACATATTATTAAATCATCAATTTTAGAAACTCATTATACACAAATTATGGGACATATGGATGTTATGTCAATTATATCAAATGGTTTTAATATTTATTTTCCAATGGCTATATTGGCATTTTGTTTGGCAACATATTTTAGTCTTGGTAGTAGATTATTATCAATACTTGGATTTCAACAATTTCTTGGTGATGATGAACTTACCATTGATCTTGTTGATGAAGGACGAGAACTTATACTTCGAGGTAATAATAAAATTATTATTTATATTATTAATACATTAAAACAATTTTAATTATTTATTTTATTTCAACAATAAAAATAGAACGAAGAAAACGACAAAGAGCTGAAGATTATATAAATCGAAGACGAGAATTTCAAGAAAGATTTACAAATTCAAGCTTAACTGGATCAAGATATCGAACGAATCAAAATGAAACTGGACGATCAATGAAAAGACTAGATTCTTCTACTGAATCACCAAGAGCTGGTTTATTACGTGATTTTGAATCAAATGATTATTATGTTGGAACAAGTTATAATTCTGCAAATGCTAATAATTATGATCATGATGAATATCAATCAAATGATTATCATACTTTAAATAATGATGAATTGTCAATAAATACAAGTCATAGTATTAATGCTCCACCACGTAGAATATTTGATGATGTATAATTTTGTTTTTATACATTATCATTAAATAATATATGCAGAAATGTTCTTAAATTAACTCAAACATCACAATTTGATCTCATTTTTATATAGTCAATAAATCACAATAATTGTTGTTTCACGTAAATAATATAGGTATAAATAGTCACTCTATAAATATTGTGTTTTTAAATATATATAAATATACATTTAGTACGTTAGTTGATTGTTATATAGAGTAAATATATTAATAATAATAATAATAGAAATAATAAGCTTGAGATTTAGTTTAACAGTGTATAATTTATTTCAACAGTTGAGATTTTTTTTTTTTTTCAATGCATGTTTTGTACATTCCAGAATATTTTTTGTTCTAACTTATAAACATGCTAGAGATAAAATTATTTAGATCAATTATTAACAAAAAAAAAAACTATAAAAATCAATGTCTCATTCTATTTTTATTTATTTTTTTTTTTTTGATAAAAATATTTATTTTATTATACCTGAAAGGTAAATAAATTGTCACAATATATGAGACAATTTTAAATGGTTAATAAATTTTTTTGTTAGTACAAAAATACAATTATTTTTATTATTTTTGTTTATAAAATTTAACAAAGTCAATAAAGAGAATTTTATGTTAAACAAAATATAATTATAAATTTGAAAATATTAAATAAAATGTTTAAACAAATCAAATAGAAATAACAGTATTAATTAATATTCATTGAAATTATTAGTTAATCATGTAATGTGTAAATTGTGAAAATAAGTAAAAGAAAAAATGAAAGTGTATATATGATAATAATATGTGCAAGAGTTACATTACTATTATTATTTGTCGTTAAACGATTACGATTTATTTTATTTTCTTGTTTGGAAAAGCTGCTTGATATCATTAAAAGTGGCTCAAGAAGTAAAAGACTTGAACGATGATATTGTTTTCTCATTGATGATGATAATCGTAATTCATTATTATTATTATTTTTGTTATAATAAAATGAAAATTTATTCTGAGTTTCTTGAAAAATCATTGGTTCGTTAATGAAAATGTTTGACATTCGAAAATGATAATTCATTTCACTTCGATGATATAATTCGGTATTTAAAAATATATTCTTAACATTATCATCAAGAATTTCAATACCTGATATTAAATTTTTTGTTAAATCATTATTATCATAACAATTTTTATTTGTAGATTCCAGTATTCCAGTTTTATTTGTTTTATTATAAAATATAACTGGCATATAATCAATGCCATCCTCATTATTGTTAAAACGAAAAAACATTTGTTGTAAATCATTTCCAATTTGTCCCAAAAATACATCTTGTGTATTTAGATATTTTTTTTTATAAATTAATCGATCACTATATACGACTGATGGCTTATCATCAACAATCATATTGCATTTAATACAAATTTTTTCGTCTTTTTTTTCCTTAATTTCTTCATAGATATGATCATTATTATAAATATTATATTTATCAACAAGTGCTGTTAAACTTGTACTACTACTACTTGCATGAATAATCATATTATTACAATTACTATTAATCACACTTTCATGAGTATTATAAACTGCGTGTGTTTTATTAAAATTTGGTGATAATTCTATTGTGAGATTCGTATTTTCATTAACTAAACTGTTATTATCTAGTTTTGAGTGTTCAAAAATATCTAAATAACAATGTTCAACACACGCACAGTTATATCAATTGACAATATTAATATTATTAATATTTGGTAGATCACTTTTAAGTATTTCAAGTTGATGAAGTACCTCAATAATAGTTGATGAACTCCATGCTTGTGTACGACAACTATCATGACAATATTTACCATCTTTATTTGTTAATTCTGGAAGACCACGCCAGTGATTTGTTGATGCTTCAATCAAATGTTTTGATAATATTGCTTCTGTTGATTCAATTGTTTTTCGTAGCTGTTTATTACCACCAATTAAAGAAGCAAAATAAAGACGTGCACGAAGAAAATAACCAATTGGCCAAATCCATTCAGGACCTTGATGATAATTCCATCCATGTGCTAATTTTTGATCACAAGAATCATTTGAATTATCATAATTACCATCGTATGCCCAATCAGCTGGATCAAGTGTTTTCATACCAAGTGGACCAAGTAAAATTTCTTCTGCTTTATTTAATGCATTCCAAGCATGCTGAGGATTAAAAAGTTCTGGTGCTACAACCATTGCAATTGGAAAATTTGGTCTTAATTGATAATTTGACCATTGTTGAGTTGCTCCATGACAATCTTTATATATTCCACGTCGATGAATAAATTCAGTATCAATTTCTCCCTCAATACCTTCTTCCAATTCAACATAAAAATATTTTTCAAAATTATCTTGTATTTTATCAGCCCATTGTTTGTAACTCCATGTTACTGTACTACCATCACGATTATTTCTTTGTACACTACCATATGGAAATAAATTTTGTTTATATAATTCAGCAATAAATGTTATAGCAGCTTTACTTAAACCAACAATTTCAACAGCTGAACCATCACGTGGTGTTGCTGGTTTTCCTTTATTACCAGCTTTTTCAGATGATCCCATTTTATCCATCCATGTACCACAATTTGCCTCATTACCACCAAATACAAATCCAGTATCTGGATTAACACCAATTTGATTATTAAAACCACGATTAATCATGTGTTCATCAATTTGTTTTCCTGCATTTCTTTCAAGAAAACATAAACCTTGAAAATGTACAGTTAATGCTTCTTGTATAACATCATACAAAGGTTGATCAACTTGACCAGCTGAAAGAGCTGGTGAATCATCAGTTGGATATAATCTTGAAACTTTATCAGACATTATTTTAATACCATCTGGTACTTCTTGTACGTATGCTTGAATTGCATTGAGCCACCACCAAACAGCATCACGACAATTAAATCTTGCATTTGTTCCTTTGTCAAGTAAATTTGGTATTAAACCATGTCTCAATGTACCAGCAAAACCAAGAATAATATATCTTGCTTCATCATGACGACCAGTTAACAATAACATACCTCGTATTGCTATAAATGTATCTCTTCCCCAATTTCTCATATATCCAACAACAAAATGTGGTAAACCAGCTGATAGGGTAAGACAAGCTTGTTCATCTTGTTCTTCTTCAATACCATCATTATTTTTTTTAATATTTTTAATTATTTTTGGCTTTGGATCAGCTAAAAATGGTGATAAATCTGGAAGTTGAGCTGATTTAACAATTCCACCAACTTGAACTGAAACTAGTGACATAAGTTTGACAAATGTTGAACTATTTTGAACAAAACTTGACATTTTTAAGTAACAATGATCCAATAAATTCATATAAATATTTACAATAAAAACATCATAATAACTTGGTACCAAATATCTTGGAATTGATTTAAATGGTTCACATGCTTGTTCCAACCAAGCACCAAGTGCATAAGTACCTTTGTAATATTTTAAACGTTGCCAAGTATAATCAATTAACCAATTTCCATTACGTAAATTATCACAAAGAGGATGACCAAGATCATTATTTGGACGTATATCAGCCAACAATGAAATGACACCTTGTAATCCAGCATAAACAAGTGGTCCATAACCAGGAATATTGTATACACCAAATTTATTTGCTGTTTCATCACGTTCTTCTTCATCACATCTATACAATACTTTATTCATATCTGACAAATCAATTTGTGATAATATTTGTTGAAATTCTGTTTGTATTTCATTTTTTTCACTATTTTTATTTATTGATAAAATTGTATTATGAAGTTTATCAAGTGATGGTTTAATATTACCATGTACTGATACACGAATTGCAAATACTGAGCCTGGTTGAAGATTAACAAAATTTAATTGTGTTATTTTCATATCACCAGAATCAACTTTTTCAAGTATTGAAGAATCTGGTATTTGTATATGTTCTTTAATATTAACAATATAATTATTACCAAGTCCATTTATATAATCTTGATTTTTTTCATGTTTATCTGGATAATGAAATGGTGAAGAATTAATATTACCCTGAGTATCTTTGTATGTCAATGAAGCTTCAAATATAATTTCTTCAACAACTCCTTCAACTCTTAATGGTTTAACATTTCTTCTTAAATCATTGGCATTTGAATCAGGATGATTAAATGCTGTAAAAGCAACAAGTATTACACTCTCATGAGTATCTGGTGAATGACGTGTTACAGCAACAATATCTGTATCAATTTGATCAACAAAAACTTGTGAATATTTTTCTTTACCAAGTGTATAATGAAGATTATTTAATATACGTTTTGCTGATATTATTCCTGTTTTATTATTAACATATTTTTGATTATTTAAAATATCATTGTCATCTTCAGTCCATGCAGTATATTGACGTTTTTCATCAACAACATGAATATGATGTGGAACAAGTTCATCATAGCCACGATTACTACCAGATGCACAACATGCCATAGAAACAAGTGCAGATGATGGTAAAAGATCAAATATACTACGTTTTTCAATTGGACTTTGATTATCATGAGTTTGATCCATAAATAATGCATGAGCAATACTTGGTACAAGTGGACGATAATTTGATTGATAAAATGCACCAACTGGCTCACCACCATAACGATATATTAATCTTCCTTCTTCATGACTATCCCAAGCAGACATTGCTTCACGTATTAATGATGTTATTCCTAATCTATTAACAAATAAATTATCTTTTTGATCAGAATTTGTAAATAATTCAGCAACAACATAAAGATCTGGACGTACACGACGTGCAACATCAAGCATATATTCAGCAACTGGTATTGGTGTTGAATGACAATTATCTAAACGTATACCATCAAAAATACGTGCTGTTTGTTCAACATATGATGACATATGTTTCCATAAAAATGGACAATCATCTGGTTTATTACCATAATTTAATTTAACACTATCACCCCAAGCAATTAATTCACGTCTTATATAAACTGTTGAATCTTGATCAGCAAAATTTTTTAATGGATCACCATTCATAACCCAACCATTGTGAGCCATTAAATAACAACCATTTGTCTCAATATACATATCTGATTCACGTTCAACAAGATTTCTAAGTGATGTACCATAATCAGTAAAATATCTTGGAACAAGTGGATTTCTTACACTTATTTCTTTAATTTTTGGTCCATCATGTTGTACTCTAAAATAACGTATACCAGCAATTGTATTTTCAACAGCTGCATTTAAATGATTATTAATTTCATTATTAATTTCATTACTTAGCTCTTCAATTTTACAACGAAATTCTTCAGCACAACGTTTAAGACGTGTTTCTTCATCAAAACAATCAACTCTATATATATTATAAATACTCAATGCAAGTTCCATATCAATACTTGCTTTTAATCTTCTGTATTCTTTATCTTGAATAATTTTAATTGTTTTAATACCATTTGATGATTGTGTATCTTGTGGTATTTTTGTACGTGCTAAATTTAAAAAATCAGCAACAATTTCATCAACACTTAGATTATATAGTTGATGAATTTTAACAAGTGGCAAAAAATATGTATGAAGTGCATGACGTATTGAATTTAAATGTTCTTCAGTATTGATAATTGTTGGAATACCTTTATGTTCCCAATCACCAGCAGCAACTTGTATTGTCAGTTCAAATAGAACAGCATCAAGAAGATATGCTGGTCGTAAATGTGGACTATTTGCACAATTATATGTACATTCTGGATGTGATACAAGAAATGGACTTTCATTAGCAGTATGATTAAGTACAATATCACAAATTGATAATACATTCCATTCATTACGCATTTTTTTTGTTAAATTTTCAATGTCATTGAAGGTCGTTGATGAATCATTGTCATTATTAAAAGATGAATTTAATTTTAACTGATCACAAAGACTGTATGCTGATTGTGAACCACCAAGTTCTTGAATTGGTGTAAAATGTATCATATTGTAGCCAGAATTTTTTGATACCAATAATTTTTCTTCCCATGTTGAAAATGGACCCAAATTTTTTGATAGTACTGTTTGACATTGTATACAATCAAGAGGTAATATTTCATTTGTATTTTTCAATTGTAATTCTGGTTCAACCAAAATATAGCCAGATGCTAATGGTTTATTATCACTTGGATCTTTGATGTAATAATGAAATGATCCTGAATTATTTATTTGCAATAATGCTGATTCATCACTGTTCCATTTTAATTCGTAATACGTGTTTCTATCAAATATTTTATCAGATTGAATTGGATGATTTGTAAATAATTGCAAATGTTTTCCCAGCAATGATGGACCAACACGAAATTCAATTTGCCAGTCTGTATTTAATTAAAATAATATAAATTATTAAAAATATCTTAACAATAACATAAAATAAATTATATAAATTAATATTATTATTTTATTACTTTTTTTAACTCTGTAGAGTATACCATCTTGATGTTCTCCTTGATTTAAAGTGAGTACTCTCACTTGATTTTCTTTATTTGTCATATTTTTAATCTCTGCTGTCTACAACACAATTAAATTATTAAAAATTAATTATCTTGTTGCTCAGACAACACACTGTAATTGTCAACAAAATTATAATGAGCTAAAATATCCCAAAACTGGACTTGATATAATTTATACATGGACTCAAAGTTAAATATATATATGAAGCTCATAAAATCATATCACGTTCCAGAGGGCAAGCATGTCAGTAACACTATCTTAAACTTATTATTTAATTTTGTTTTTAATTTCAAAAATTTATATACTACACAAAAGATGATCTAATGTTACAAATATATATTACATGATTATAAAATTACATATATTTATTTTAGTATATAAACCAGTATAAACTTACATTACTTGACCCAAATAATTTGAGATAAATTTTTTTTTTTAAATTTTTAAAAAATACACGAATACTTGTAACAATTAATTTTATTAGCTCCATTAAATTATAAATATTCATTAATAAAATTTAATTAATATTTTTATATTATAATTTATTTTGAAATAATAAAATCAACTTTTACATGCTATATATCAACAAGTATCGTACACAAATGATTTTTGATACTTAATCGTTGTGCAAATATAAAAAGAAAAAAAAAAATATAAATTGATGTCTGATGATCTTGTATTATTTTATTTTCATTGGTAAATAAAATTTGTGATAAAATCACTCTAATTATAGTATCAAAGTTCAACATTTGAATGACAAAAAAAAATAAATAAAAAATAATTATAATGATAATATAATTTACCTTAATATCTTGGTATAAATTGATCAAGACAAACAAGAAGTTCACCAGTATAATCTTTCAAATTTGACCTCTAATTTTTACTACAGAGGTCATGAGAATATAATAATAATATACATAATAATATTATATGTAATAATAATTATCTATATATATAATTATTCAACAACAACATAAATATCGAGCAAGGTTATGTTGGTATTAACATTATTAACTCTTTTTTTTTTTTTTTATATTTTTATTGGTATAAATGCCAAATTTATTTATTATTTTTGCTTTTTTTTTCAAAACTTGATTCATGCTCCATTTGCCCATAATTGATGCTGTACAAAAGATGATTATTTTAGCTTTATTTTTAACAATTAAATGATGACAGAATAGCTTAGATAAATGATTAATTTTTACCAGTGATTAATATTGATTATTGATCTTGTTTTTTCGTTGATTTATTTCGAATTTATGGCAATACCTGTAGTAGAAATTGATATGAATAGTATTTGATTTAAAAATAGGTAAATAATAAATAGATATGTGTGTATTAGAAATATTAGAAACATGCTGCGCGCGCATTATCTAATTTTTTCTATTGCATTTGGAATTGTGACGTTTCATGACGTTTTGGTCGAGAGTGCAACAGAGAGCAATACAATATTGGAGTAATATTTATTCCAGTTTATTAATTAAACATCATTAAAACATTTGAATTTAATCCTGCTGACTATTTAAATAAATATTTAATTGGTAGGTGATTGTTTATTAAAATTACAAGCAAGTTTAGATGATTGTCTTAAACTTTTTTGTGGATAAAAAGAGATAAGCAACAAATCTAACCTCATGATTTTGTTTTGATTATTGTTGTTAAAATTGTTTTGTTAATTTTGATTGAAATTTTAGATTGACAATGTCATCAAACGAGGACAATCCTTATGCTCAAGTATCAAGAGGTGCATTGAAATTAAAAAATTGTGATACTGGCAGCAAAAAGTAAGTAATTACAATCACATCTTATCAAAGCCATTGTTGATTATTTTTTATGCATAATATTTATAATATTTAATTTACAGAAAAAAACGTAAGGAAAAAGAAAAGAAAAAACTTGTAGAAGTATCAAAAATTGTTGAAGAAGAACATACCACACCAGTTGAAATAAAAAGAACAAAAGCTGAACTTTCATTTTTAAAAATGCAAGAAAAAATGGTAAATTAAATAATTGATTTAATTTTAGATAATTTATTAATTTATTTTAACGTTTAATAAATTAATATTTAATAATTTTTTTTATAGCAAACTGAAAGAATAAAACAAAAAGCATCAAAAACTCACAAACAACGTGTTGAAGAATTCAACAGACACCTGGACAGTTTAACTGAACACTTTGATATTCCAAAAGTCAGTTGGACCAAATAAATCTACTACAATTATTTCATTAAATATTCAATCAACATTAAATTATAATTTAAATCATAATATTATTACGTCTATTAGTGTAAATTTAAAAAAAAAAATTGTATTATTAATAAAAATTTATTAAAATCAAGTATATATAGTTGTATAAGCTTTATAAAATAATAAGATAAAATATAATGTATATAATTTTTTTTTTTTTGGACGGATACGTACTAAATTAAATTATCTAATTGGACGGTTTTCTTTACAACTTGATAAAAGGCACTGAGTTTAGTGTGAACCACATTATTAAGTTGACTTATATATTCTTAAATCAAAGTACTAAATAATTTTAAATATTTAAAATAGTGACTTTGAAAGAGTTAAAATAGTTAAAATTAATAATCCAATTGAAATATTTAATGATACAGCATTACTTCCAAATCGAAATACTTTGATGTGGCTCTCGGTTGCTGCCCAAGGATTAGCACCATCATCAAAGCCCATTGGGCATTGATCTCGTTCTCGTTCGTATTCCTAAAAGCAAAAAAAAAAATATTATAGTTTTTGATAAAGATATTAAAATATTTAATTTAAAAAAAAATTACAATCATCTCGATGGATACAGCAGCTCCTTCAGTCCAATTGTAACTATTGACATCTTGATTTGTTGCACAGTATGGACCAAGAGCTTGTGACATTAAAACACGATTTAAATCAGCTCGTTGATAAACCCAACAACGATATTTACTGTATGGATCCAATTCGTCATACGTTATTAAATAAGATTTTAAATTTTCTTTCCAAAATCCAATGCATTTCATTTTGTAATCAGGTTCACCTGTAATAATTTACAATACATTATGATAAATAAATATTTAAAATTAAAATTGTTTTGCTTTTACTCACTGTAAATGTCAACTGGATGACCATGATGATCAACAGATAAACAATAATTTTCATCAATTGCAATTTCTTTTTGATCAGTATCACAAACTGAAAAATCCGATATATTTCGTTGACAGTATGTATTTGGTCTTGGTGATAATGTAACACCACCAAGAATTCTTGTTTCAAATGGTATATCACCTTTTTGATTAAACATATATTTTCCAGCAACTGGACAACGTACAGGTACTGGATTTTTAGCTAAGAAAATATCATATTTCCATTTTCTTTCATTTTTAAATTGTACCCAAGAACAAACAGTATGAAAATTATTATTAATAACAGCAAGACCTTTTCTAAAACGTATGACATTATGATGTTGTGGTACAAAATTAAAACAAACATAATCTTTTTGACAACCATCAACAGTTAATCTAGCCATCATAACTCTATTATCACGTTGTTCTTGACATATATAAATTGTTCTTCTATATCTACCCTCATCTGGATGCCAAGTTTCAACAATATGTGTTTCATTAATCATAACATCAGCATCAATATTTGCTGTATTAATCCATTCACCAGTCATATTTTGTGGTAATCTACATTTTGGTATAACAACTTCTGATTTAACTGGTGTTATTCTTAAACGTTCTGGACTTTTTTCAACACTTTTTAATGTATTACATTCAGCTGTTATTGATACACCAATATATAAATCATCATCACGATTTTTTAAAAAACAACGATATTTTTCATCTTTTCTTGATTCTTTTGTATTAGCAACAACAAAAAAATGATTTTTATCCTCAAACCAATCACCAAGACAATTATATTCAACAACACCATTAAATGTACCTTGCATATTATCACATTTTTTATATGTTATATTAAATTTTTGATTTGATATTAAAAATTGTGTACCAGCATCTTGACATGAACGTATTTGTGCATCTGGATTATCACATTCACCAGTAAATCTAAAACGATTTTGATATGCAAATTGCCAAACTCCTTCTAATGATGAACGACAATTAACTGGTTTATAATTTTCTGAATAAAGATGAATTTTTTGTTGATCATCATGCATACCACGACAAACATGTTCAACTGTTGGCTCAACATTTGGTGGTAAATTAACACATGTTAATTCAACTTTTTCTAATACATTTATTGTACGAACAATTAATCTAACACAATGATAACATGAATCTTTTTGAAATATAAAAAAATAATTTAAACGAATTGGTTCTTTCATAGCAATACATGAACCTCTATCTGTCATAGTTTCTGCATTTATTTCATTCAATGTATTTCTTCCATTTTCCCAAGAAAACCATGTACCTCTAACAACTTCTGGTATTGTACAACGTGTTTCATCTTGTTGTACTGATTCAGGAACTATTAATTAATCAAATCAATAAATTATTTATTTATTTACAAATATATCATTTTCAAATAATAATAACATTAATAACAATTGACTCACCGTTAATTAATAATACAGTTAAAGATAAAATACTAAAAAAATTAATTTTCTTCATTTTTTAAATTGTTTATCGTTATAAAAATAATTAAATATATTAATTAAATAATTGCGTCATTGATGCGTTATAAAATAATAAATAACGCCCAACACGCCCAAGTTTAACTCAAATTGACTGATGCTAACACAACATAGCTTATATAGAATATATAGTAGATTGGAGCCAGCTTAGTCATCAACATTCAACACAAAGTAAAAAACAGATATAGTTTTTTTTATACCGTTGGCTATGGTGGAGTTACTAAAGAGTTAAGTGTACTCAGGTAAGTAGTCAGGTGTGTTTCGATATACTCTATAGTTTTCTACTTTTTTATAGTCGCCATTTTTCTCTCTATAATATTTTTTTAATATCAAATGATCGAAATTACATATATGTGATGCAATATAATGCATGGAAAATTGTGTATAGTTTGTGTCAATATGTCCTTCTAGTTTCGACAATTCAATTGATCGAAACAGATCGAAATGAAAAACGAAAATCAATCAGCTTTATAGATCAAAAATTATTTTACACCAATGCTTTTTTTTTTTTTTAAATAACAATTTATACTAATTAAAATTTTTATACACAGTATATTAAATTGAAATTATTTTTTTTAAATGTCTTTATATTCAATATAAAACTTTTGATATTTAAAAAAATTTAAACTTCAAATAAAATTTTTTTAATTCTTTTAAAAGAAAAAAAAAATAGTAATTAATATATTTATATAAATAAAACTTGAAAATATAAAAAATAAATAATGATCATAATTGGTTTAAACTGTTGTTAAAATTGTTGGATCATCTTCATCAAGTTGATAATCAAGAATATCAAGTTTTTCAGTATCTTGATGTGTCTGTTTATGAGCTTTAAGTGATCCTGGTTGTGTAAATGATTTTTGACAAATATCACATGAATAAGGACGTTCACCAGAGTGAATTCTTTCATGTCTTATAATATGACTTTGATGATAAAATCCTTTTCCACAAGATTGACAAATATATGGTCTTTCATTTGTATGAATTCTAATATGTGATTTTAAATCAAATTTTTTAAAAAATGTTTTACCACACTCTGGACAAATATGATTACGTTCTTTTAAATGATCACGTTTAACATGTTCATTAACTTGTGAAAATGTATTATATACTTTTGGACATATTTCACAGACAAATTTTTGTGGACCATCTGGTCTATGATTACTAGCAATATGTTTGTTTAAAGTTGATTTCCATGCAAATGAAACATCACATTTTTGACATTTAAATTTTTGTTGATCAGCAAAATGTGTACCTGTGTGTTGTTTTAAATTAGACATTGTAGTAAAATATTTATTACACACTGTACATTCAAATTTTTGATCTCTAAATTTTAATTTTTTATTATCACATATTTTTTGTTTTTGTGATTTTAAATTTATTTTTACTTCTGATTCATTTATTATTACGTTATTATTGGTAATTATATCATTTGAATTTTTTTCAATTTGATTATAATGAGCAGAATCTCTTATTAATTCAAAAAATTGTGCTCCATCTTCATTTTGTACAAGACGAATCATAGGTTCAGTATCATCACAGCCAGAAGAATGAATATAATTTTCAAATGATTTTTTATCACAATTTTGATTAATAATAATATTATTAACATGAAAATTTTTATACATTGATGATTCAAATTTATTATCAGATGGTTGTTCAATCCATTGATTATCATGTGAAATTGGTGGTGTTGTTGAAGACGATGTTGATGATGATGATGATGATGAACTACAATTGCTTATTTTATTTTGTAAAATTAACTCAATATTTTCTTGTATTTTTTCATTACTATGTGGATTTTTATCAGAACAAAATTCTTTATCATTGTTAATATTTAATTCTAGATTTTTTAAATAATCAGCTTCACAAACTTCTATATATAATTGATTTTTTTCAATATGCAAACATTTATCACAAGATTCTTTTGATGCTGAATTATCATGACATAAATTACACATTATTTGTTCAACATTATCAACTTTTTCCAAATGTATAACAGATGTATTTGGAAATTCAATTTCATCATAATTATAAGGACCTAATAAATCAGATATATTGATGCTTTCGTCACAGTTTGGATCAATTTCAATGTTACTCAATTTATTTTCTATATCACGTAAAATTGGACTCACTGATGAATTTACATCATTCATTTCAACAGATAATTTATTTTCATTATTTAACAATGTAATATCATACTTGATGACATCTTCATTAATATTTTTATCAATAATTCTACAGTTGTGATCTTGTAGGTCTAGATGACATTGAAAAACCTGAATTTGACAAAAATAATAATTTAAAAATTTAATCTATTTATCATCTTATCAATATGTAATATAATTAATATTACCTGGCTACAATTTTTGCATGAAAAATCTCCAATTTTTTGAGCATGCAAGGTGGTCATGGACCTAATGGAGTGCCCTTGTTGCAACTGCTCATGTTGACGTAAATGAAATATCAAATGAAAACTTTCTCCACATGTTTTACAATAATATTTACGTCTTGATAATTTATTATTAATTTTTTCATTTAATAAAGTTACAGGTACTGTTGTATGAATTTTTTTATGTCTTGTTAATGAACTCAATTGAGTAAATCTTTTTTTACAAATTGTACAAGGATATTGTTTTATTCCACTATGAGTTTTAATGTGTCTAATTAAATTTGAAATATGATTAAATTTATTACCACAATATTCACACATTAATTGATTTTTTTTAAGATGTATATTCATATGAGTATTTAAATCTGTTTTTCTAAAAAATCCTTTTTTACAAATTGAACAAATTTGATTTTTTTCATCAAGATGAAAACTTCTATTGTGATAATTAAGTTGTGATGAACGTTCAAATGATAAATCACATTTTGAACATTTAAATGGTCTTGTTAAATTATGATAAAGTTTTTCATGTGCAATGAGTTTTGATTGTGAGGTAAATATTATTTTTGGATTATTACATTTTTCACAATTCCAAACAACTTCTCCACTGTGAATTCTTAAATGTCCAAAATATTGATTTTCATTGTTAAATTTATCACCACATATTGAACAAATAAAATCATTTGAATCTTCATTGCTAACCATTTTTTTATGTATATTAAAAATTGATAACAACAATATATTTTAATTTGTTAATTATCATTTGATAATGTCATCAACAAAAATGGCGGAACAACAACAACTCTCTCTCTCTCTCTTTTTTTTCTCTCTTTATACACATTAGCAATTGACATTTGACATCACTTTTTTGAGGTTAGAATAAAGTACATACTGTTTGTTTTTTTTAAATGACTAAAAATATAAAAAATAATGTATAAAATTAATCACTAATATAAAAAATCATCAAAGCTTTTAATAATGTGATAAAAAAAAAAAAAAAAAANAAAAAAAAAAAAAAAAAACAATAAACAAAAAAACCACAAAATGAAGTCCATGTATAGATTTATAATAGTTTTTTTTATATTAATAACAATATTAATTTTTTTATTTACAAAAAATCAACTGTCAAATAGTGTTAAAAAATTAATAAATGAAAAATTAATAATATCAACAACGACAATTAAAATACCAATAAAACAATTAGAGCAAGATAAAACAGTAACAATATGTGTTGTTGTTTGTGGTGAAAGAAAAGATGAGGCCTTGACAATGTTAAAATCAGCATTAATATTTACTCATGTACCACTTGAATTTATTGTTATAACTGAGGATAATCTTATAATTGATTTTGATGAAAAATTAACTGATTGGAAATACAAAACAAATAAAACATTTACATATACTATTAAACCAATTAAATTTCCTGATCAAAGTGATGTTATAATGTGGAAAAAATTATTTAAACCATGTGCAGCTCAACGTTTATTTTTACCAGTAAATATTTTATCAATATAATCATTAATAAATATCAAATAAATAAGCTCTATATTAACTTGATAAATTAATTAATTTCAGACATTATTAAATACAACAGATGCAATTTTATATGTTGATACTGATACATTATTTTTGGCACCACCTGAATATATATGGAATGAATTTAGTAAAATGAATTCAACACAATTAGCAGCATTAAGTCCTGAACATGAAGATCCAAATACTGGATGGTACAATAGATTTGCTAAACATCCATATTATGGAAAACTTGGTGTTAATTCTGGTGTTATGCTTATGAATTTAACAAGAATGCGAGAATTTCGTTGGACAGATTATGTTATACCAATTCATAAAGAATATAAATTAAAAATAACATGGGGTGATCAAGATATTATTAATATTATATTTCATTATCATCCAGAAAGACTATATATTTATTCATGCAGATATAATTATCGTCCTGATCATTGTATGTATATGTCAGTTTGTTCAGATGCTGAAAAATATGGTGCACTTGTACTTCATGGATCAAGAGGTACATTTCATTCACAAAAACAACCACCATTTAGATCAGTATATCGTGCCATGCAAATGTATCAATTAGATACTGATAAATATGATAATCTCTTTTTGCCAATGCAACAATTTTTAAATTTTGAAGATACATCAAATTGTGGAAAAGTATGGAAGGTTTTTATTATACAACCAGAAATACATTTATCCAATAATTTTATTACATAGTTATTATCTAGTAATAATAACAATAAGTATTAAAAATTTTATAAAAGTAGATATATTTAGGATCTAATATAGATTGTCAATTTTTATTAAATGTTATGCTCAATAATGCAATCGAAATTAGTAGATGCTTGACAATACTAACTGTTTAATTTTTGTTAATTTTATATTCAGTATATAATTAATTAATTAATTAATAATAACAAGAAAAAAAATAATCAGAGAAATCTGTTAAACAGCTGTGATGTTTTAGGTATTGAAATATGTTTTTTACACTGTTAGCTGTAGGTTTTTTTTACAACTGATTTACATTTTTTTTTTTATACTTGAAATATTGCAACATCATTTAATTTATTATGATGAATTTTTTTGGAATTTGATAATGATAATAAAATGACTATTAGTCACAATATATTCTTGTTTCTTTTATTTTAAAATTTTATTTATTGGGGGTTTTGGTTTGAATAATAAAATGTAAATTTGTGGTTACAAGTTTACTGATATTATAATGATAATTAAATGATAAAAGTATAGAGTGCAGAGAGGAGAAATGAAACGCTTTGATGGAGTGGAAATGAAAAAAAAAAAAAACAGAAAGAGTAACAGGTGGTGGGGAAATATGAACAAACTCTCACGATAGGGTCATCAAGACTCAAGTCTAACTATCAAGCTTGTTCATTGTGCTCCATATTTTTTATTTAGTCATAATGTTTTTGATAAAATATTATCTTTTCCGGCACAAGTTAACACTGTAATTCATTATCTAAAATATTATTTTTCTTTTTTTTTTTTTACTATTAACCAAATGAATAGACAAAAAATACATATTTATTTTAAATATTATTATCAATTTAAAAAGTGTAAAAAAAATAATTGAATTCTTATTTTAAATAATCATTTATCTTAGTTATTATTTTTTAAATTTTACTTATCAATGAAAATGTCATCGTCAATTGTGATATTATATGACAAGTTATGATTAATAAATAATCATCCAACGATTGGATTTAATTACCACAATAAAAATAATATTTTTGTCGACGTGGAGAATTTTATTTTGCTGCTACTGATAACTAGATTATCTGATATTTATTTTAAATATTTATTATTTGTTAAATAATATTCATCAATAACATCAAGTATCAGGTAAGAATTGTTTTATAAATATTCATAAATTCCATTTATGTTTGTATAGTTTTTTTTCTTATCAATAGTGTGATGATAAAATATATGTATTATTTTTTTTTTTTNATTTTTTTTTTTTTTTTTGTTTGAGAAATCTTTTTACGACTCGTCAGCTAAGCCTTGAAATTTTACTGATAAAGTATATAAACAGTTATCGTGCATTATGTTGACGTTGAAAAATTATTAAAACTTTTGGGAGATAAGAAGAGAAAGTTTTCAGAATAGTTGTAGTAATAATTTCATCACAAGTTGATTTGTTTTTTAAATATAATAATTATTTTAATAATTTAACAAGGAAAAAAAAAAAAAAGTTAATAGTTTATTGTTGATGTGATTATTGTGTTGTACAATTTATATATTGTCATGACTGTGTGTCACAATAACACGTGATTTATCAAGAGAGCCATTATTTTTTTATAAAAAAATTTATACGTAGTAGAAAAAAAAAAAAATAAACACAAATGAAAGAATCAACGGTTTTTGAACGAATGAGAAAATTAATGAGGTAAATTTTGAATAATTAATATTTATAATTAAATTATAAAATGAAAAAAATATCTAACGTGATGATGAAACTTTTTTTTTTGTTTTATGATGATGAAAAAAAAAAAATTAATCACCCATAATATAATTATAAAAGAAAATATTTTTTCTAATTATTCATCTAATAAATATAATAAAAATAAAAATTAATTAATTAATTTTTTTAACAGTGAAAATATGCCGTTGTTCAGGACAAAGAGTTCAACGAAATCAGGTGGTTCTTCGGGATCAACCGGTGTATTACAAGATAAAAAACAAAATAACGGATCTCAAGTACAACACAAACACACAAACGATACTGGTGATGCCACTGGTAACAGTATTACCAGCAATGGACTTAGTAAACGGGACAAAATAAATAATCAAAATCAAGAAACTGACGTTAATCAAAATAAAGCACAACTTGTTTTTCATTGTCAATTGGCTCATGGTAGTACAACTGGTTTAATATCTGGCTTTGGTAACGTGCGTGAATTGTATCAAAAAATTGCCGAGTGTTACGAATTACCAGTTAGTGAGGTAAGAGTATATACTTATTCTATTATTTTTATTTATATTAACTGTTTAAATCCCCTTCTCTGGATGTGAGAAAAACATTGGTTGTGGTTCATGACCTCAATGGACATTTATCCTAGTCAAAATTTATTAAATTAAATAAAACTTTGTTAAATAAGAAGAAAATTTACTTGAATAATAATTAGCACAACTAAAAATATATATAATAAATTAAATTGTTGTTATTCAATTGACTAATCAATATCATTTTTTAATCAACAGATACTTTTTTGTACTTTAAACACACATAGAGCTGATATGTCTGAGCTACTTGGTGGTCAAATTGGCTTGGATGATTTTATATTTGCTCATCAAAAAGGTATATTATATATTATCTTGATAAATAATTTATTTTTATAATAATTATTTATTTATTATTTAAAGGTCAACCAAAAGAAATTGAATTGGTTAAAACAGAGGATGCATTAGGTCTTACAATAACAGACAATGGTGCTGGTTATTCATTTATAAAAAGAATAAAAGAAGGATCAGTTATTGATCAAGTTAAAGTAATTCAAGTTGGTGATCATATTGAACGTATTAATACTGAAAATTTAGTTGGTAAACGACATTTTGAAGTTGCAAGATTACTTAAAGATATACCAAAAGGTGCAACATTTACATTGAGACTTATTGAACCACAAAAAAATGGTTTTGGTAGTATTGGTCCACGTTCAGATCCAAGAAAAGGCAAAAAACCAGCATATGGAAGTGGAAAAGAAACTTTGAGATTTAAAGCTGATGGAAATGCTCAAATACAAACAGTAAGATTATTTTTTTTTTTTTTATACAATTTCATGGTGATGGAACTAATTGATATTTTATATTTTATTCAGGTTGATGATTCAGCAACAATTGGCATAGATAAAATAAATGGAATACTTGAAAATTTCATGGGAATAAATGATAATGAATTAGCAAGTCAAATATGGGATTTAGCTGTGGGAAAATCAAATAGCATGGATTTTGCTGAAGCTATTGATAAATCTGATCTTGAAGCATTTGGATTTCCTGATGATTTTGTTATTGAAGTTTGGGGTGTTGTTACTGATGCCCGAAGTGGTCGATTTAATAATTAAAAAAAAATTTATATTTAAAGTTAATCAATGCGGTTGTCTGCCATACATTTTTTTTTTCTTTCTTTCTTTCAATTATATCAAGTATTTATATGTTAAAATTTATATGTGTACAAAAATAAATTGTATACACAATGAATGAGATATGCAAAAAGAAAAAAAAATTATTTATAAATCAAATAATCATTTTTTGTATAAACAAGACATTTTCCAAGACATTATATTTACAAAATGAAATTAAAATTAATCTGTGTAAATAAAACTTGTTTTTCAAAAATTAAAAATTTAATTAAAAAAAATGAAAATTAATTGCAATATAAATTAAATTAATACAACATTTTTTGTTATTTATATTTATTGAAAAATTAGATTATAAAAAATTTAGACCAAAATATCTTTGACAACATATAGTGCTTCATTGTCACAGCCAAATAAAAGAGTAGATCTATCAATATCAATACTATTAATTGGCTTGTGTAATGGTGCACATAGAGATGAAATATTAATCTTGCTACTATTACCTCGAGTTGTTAGCCAATGAGTGTCACTAGTTTCTAGAAAAAAAATGAATAACAAACAGTCATTATACAATTGCCAACGAGTACTATTATAAATTGTTTATAACAATAATTAAATTTTAATTTACCAAGTTTTAATTTAGAGCCTTGTGCATTTTTCCAGTGCCATAATTCTCCATTAATTGAACAAGTAAATATATTGTCTGGTCTGTCTGGATGAAATATAACTTCACTAATAGCCTGATCATGTGCCATTAATTGTGAAATTGGATAAGTACTCTGACGAAGATCCCAGACAGTTAAACTACCATCACCACCTCCTGCTGCAACAATATGTCTTTGTGTTGGATGATGAGCAATATCTGTTGCTTCAGTCTATCATAATAAAAATCATAAATATTAATATAACATTTTAAAATTATTATTATTATTATTATTTAAAATATTTAAATATTTTATTAAATTACTTTAAGTTGATCAGGAAGCATAAATGTCGTTGCTGGAGTATCCTCATCATTTCTTAAATCCCAAAGCTTCATATGTCCTCGAGTATTACTTGTTATTATTTCATTGTGACGTAAAAAATCAACACAAAGTAATGAACAACTATCAGCATTTTCAATAACTCTAAATGGTTTTTTTTGTTGTCCAGCAAGAAGATTTATTTTACCATCTTCACCGACAGTTGCAATGTCTTGATTAAATGTTGCTAATGCTGTGCATGATGCTTGATCTGTTGTTCTAAAATTATTAATTATCAATTATTATTTATAATTAAAATACAAATCAAGTTATTAAAAAATTAACAAATCATTTACTTAAACTGATGAATTGAATCCCAAGAAACAATTTCCTTAAATTTATGATATGGATCTTCTTGAATTTGGAGCAACTTTACTGATCCATGTGATGATGATACAACAAAATGATCTTTATTTATAAACTAAAAAATAATAAAATAAATGATAATTAATTCATGTTTTATAAAATAATAAAAAAAAGCATAAAGAAATAAATTAATTACCTGAATTTCTGTCACGTCTCCCAAAAATGGACATGAAAAAATACTGACTGGATATGTTTCATCTTCTTCAGATGTTTCAAATTTCCAATAAGCAATACTATTAATCTGTAATAATTAAAAATTAAATAAATTAGCATCACAGTTTTGTTTACATTTACTCTATTTGAAATATCAACAATAACAAATCATATTTTAGAGGTTAGTTTACCGGATTATCCCAACTGCCAGTCAAAAATGATTTAGCTTCATCAAAATCATCACGTTGCCATCTTATTTTTGATATTTTTTCTGAAGTAAATGTACCCTGAATATTTTCTGTCATTTTTTTTATTTATAAATTATTAAATAGTTAATATAATATAAAAATTATTTTTCAACAAGTTTAATCAGTACACACACCAATGCACACCAACACATTGAATGTGGCTCTTTTTTTTTCTCTCTCTCTCTTGCTCTCTCTCAACATGTGAACGTAAGGGTGCTCTCCAATTGGCTTTTGTCACAAGGCTATTCAGCCAATAACGTTTGAGCATTTGAAAATCTTGAAACATTTGAAAATCTAAAAGAATAAGTTGGAGCAAAGTTTATAATTGTATAGCTGATATATTATAACTAATATAATTAAAAAAAAAAAACAATCATAATGTAAATCAATATAATATTAAAAAATGATAAATAAAAAATTATTACATGTAAATTTCAAGTGTCTTTTCCAAGTCACCCAGGAGGTAAGACACGTGACTCGTTTTTTTTTTAAGTGGTATCTCCAGTAGACCTAGTCCACCAAAATTACGCTTTTCGCACGTCATCTAGCTGCAGCTAGAATTATTTTGCTTTAAATTTTTCGATTGCGCTCATAGCAGCAAGTACGGATCAGTCGACGCAAATGTAAAAAAAAAAAAAAATATGTGTGGGCCTAATTCACTATGCCACTATCACTCGCTGTGATAGGACATTTTTAGGTTTAATTTCATTTAATTCACTATGCCGCTATCACTCGCTGTGATAGGACATTTCAAGATTAATTTAATTTAATTCACTATGCCACTATCACTCACTGTGATAGGACATTTCAAGATTAATTCAATTTAATTCACTATGCCATTATCACTCACTGTGATAAGACATTTCTATAGGCTTGATTCTCTGTACGCCATCATTTTACTATGCAATCTTGAATAAGTGATCCTCTTGTATTCGAAATATAATTCTCAACAAACAGCAGATGACGTAGTCTTGAAAATTCTGAAACAAA
>MKYW01000189.1:112155-126437 GCA_015776835.1 Aphidius ervi | reverse complement strand
AATACCGGCGCCAATGCACATTCCTCAGCCATTCGCCATACATATTTTACTTTATTATACAAAATATTGCCAATAGCTTTTCAATTAAATAATAGTCTAGAATAATTCTTCAGCAATATTTTCTATAATAAACTAGAATTATTGTGTAAAATGGCTAAGGAATTAATCTAGACCACAAATTAATTTATTTGGTTACATCCTTCGTTTATAAACATTTGTCATAAATAATAAATTTAAAGGCTATCGGCAAACGTTGCTAAAGGAACAAGCGGTGCCATCGGAAAAAAAGCCCTAATAAGAACATCCTCTGCAGTCCAATTCACAGGGCAAATTTTTTACAATTTAGGGCTATTTTTTGCCGCTGATGGCGCTTGTAAAATTTTTTTTATATAGATTTTACATACAAAAGCTTCACAAGCGCCGCCAGTGGAGGAAAAAGGCCTAAATTGTAATGCCCTGTGAATTGGACTGCTGCACCCGTATTCACAGGGCATTACAATTTAGGGCTTTTTTCATCCACCGGTGGCGCTGTGGAGCTTTTATATGTAAAATCTATATAAAAAAAATTTTATAAGCGCCATCAGTGGCAAAAAAAAAGCCCTAAATTGTGAAAAATTTTCCCTGTGAATTGGACTGCAGAGGATGTTCTTATTAGGGCTTTTTTTCCGATGGCAGCGCTTGTGAATCTTTTGTATGTGAAATCTATATTAAAAAAATTTGACAAGCGCTATCAGTGGCAAAAAAGCCCTAATGAGAACGAATTTGTCCTGCGAATATGGGTGCGGCAGATAACGAATGCATTAGTAAATTTTAGTTAATAAAGTTTCTTCAAATGACCGCACGACTAAAGCACTTCTTTGCATACGCTCCGTGGCAGCAGTGATCGGTTTGTGACATATTGTAAATTAAACGTGTAATATACCGTGTAAATTACAGTAATTTACACGGCTCGATTCCTTACATGAAGTATCTTACACAAAGTTCACTGCGCCATCTTACAGGAGGTAACCAAATAAATTAATTATAAGTCTAAATTAATTTCTCAGCCATTTGACACAATAATTTCAATTCATTATAGAAAATATTGCTGAGAAATCGATTCAGACTAAGAATTAATTTATTTGGTTACATTCTTACATATATCATATATATATATATATATCATAAAATTTGCCCTGTGAATACGGGTGCTGAATACGGGTGCACGGCTCAAACTCATGACAAGCAACATATCGCTCGTAAACATGGCCGACATAATTCTGAGGGATCTGAGCATGCGCTACACGTCAAATTACTAGGGAAATCACGTTAACTAGGAATATATCACTAGTTTTTTGAGAATTAGAACAGCCATGTTTACAAGTTCGACACAACCCAGCATGCTCAGTCTGTTTTACAAGCAAAATGTTGCTTGTCGTGAGTTTGAGCCATGAAGAATAGAGAACAGGAGGACGAACTCCGTAAGCTAAAAATGTGTAGAAAAATCGACTGATGAATTAGTTTTAAAATTTATACAAATTTATATAAATGAAAATAATAAGATTTATATTAAAAAAATTAATAATAAATTGTCAACAACATAAAATTGATTGAATGCACAGTTTTTTAAAATAATATGTTGAATTAAAATTTCAAAATATTTAGTGGGAAAAATATGTTGATCGTGCAGGTATATGATAGTAATTGAAATTTAACATATAATTGTCAAAAGTTATCAAATATATTGTTCAATAAAAAAAACATTAACTTCACATATTGATATGATCAACAATGATAAATAAACACAAACATTACATTTATACATGTAAAGATACCGTTTCATATATTATCACACGTACGCAACTACTACACAACTAAAAGTGGTCCAAGCTCTGAAGCAGAGCAATCTACCGGCCAAAATAGAACTAATGCACCTTCTTGGTTTTTGTAGCGTTTTTGGCTTGATAGCCCCATTTAAGTTCGTCCTCCTAGAGTGCTATTCTTGGTCCCGTATTGGTCCCATATTAATTAATTGTTATATTTTATTTTGTTTGATCCATCACAGCGTCAAAATATGGATGATTTTAAACGTTTCAAGCTGGGAAAAGCGAAGCAGAAGTATAACCGGATGAGAACCAATATTTTTACGATGTTAAAAAAAAGCTAGAAATATAGATTGGCAGATTTTTTTCTTTTAAATTAAAAACAACTTTGCACTAAAATTATATGTTTTCAATTATTTTACACCTTACTCGTACTGATTTAAGTTTCAAAGTAGTTCAAATTTCCTCGATAACTTTCAAATATGAGAATTTAAAATTTAATAGTTTTATTCTGGGGGATATTATCATACCCCAGACAACAAGGGGAAAGTTCCAAAACCTATCACAGATATCCCTATTTTAGTTTCGATCACCCCCACCCATAAAATTTTCCTTCACATTTTCTCCACGCTTAGGACTGGCGGCAAACATTTATATTTTTTAAAATAACATGAGTCAGAGCAAATATGAAGGTACTATAATAAATTCAATAATAAATGATAAAATAAAATAAATAATTATTGTGTAATACAATAATCAATAAATACTAAATTTTGATACGATATACATATTTAAATATGAAAAGGAAAAAAAAATTGGAAATACAAGTGAGCTTTTTTAGTATGACAAACGTTATAAAATTCAGGACCACTTGCCAATAATGCACCACGAAACCATACAGCACAACGTTGTCTATGATGTGATATAACACGAACATTAATTGCTGTTGGCTGACGAAATAAATGAATAAAATTAATACAACAATAATACTACCAAATTTGTAAACAATATAAATTATATTTACAGTTATATGTCCACCACTGAGTTTTTTGCTGAGTTCCAATCTTGCATCAACAGTTTTTTTGACATCTCTCTGTTATCTTCATCCAAAATCTTTGAACATTGTTGAGCCACCAAATAACACAATATTTTTGTAACGTAATTTTCTAACATCAATCGGACAAATTTGTATGACATCATCAAGAATTTCACCAAGTGGTGTTGTAAAATCTGGATTTGCAAACTGTAAAATAAATAGTAAATTAAATATTTATACACTTTTTTAAATTAAATAATCCTAACTACCTGTGAATGAAAGAATATTTCTAGTCCTAAAAATCTTTCATATCCAACATCAACATTAAGTCCTTGTTGTGTTATACTGTTCATACCAGTATATTTTTTTAATTTTAGTTGGATCACTATCATATTTAGCAAATTCTTTGGCAATATCTGAACAAATATAGCAATGTTATTCTTTAATTTGTTTGGTTGTTTTTAGTGATTGTTCTGATGGTATACCAACTTCACGTTCTCGTAAAAGACTTTGTATAAAATATGTTACAACACGTCCAGCAATTGGAATGTGTTTTATACAACTTCCTATAGGATATATGACGTATCCTTTAGTCTTGAAAAAAAAATTATAAATTGATTTGAACAAAAGATAATTTGATAAATCAATTAAAACATATAATAATTAAACTTACAACTGGTATAACATGAGTAACACCATCACCACTATCAACAACAAATCAACAATACCAGTCAATACTCTTTCATCAATAAGTTTTGCTGTCCAAGATAGAAATTTCTTTGGTTTCTTATGTCATCTGATGCTGCTAATTTTTTATTTTTTTTCTACAATTTTTTGGTACCTATTTTCATTTTTTGTTTGCAAAATTTATTTTATTCTTTTAATTTTTATTGATTCAAAATACATTCGATGAACGGATTATTTGTTTCTTTTTTTATGACTTAAGAATATAAAAAAAATATTTATACTTGCTGATCAAAAATATGGCCAGGTGTTTCCAAAATTTAGTTGAACATTTTTTGAATTTTTTTTCTTTTTTTTTGTTTTTTTTTTTTAATATAATAATACGATACTTATTTTTTATTGTTTTTATCATGATAAAATTCTTTTTCGGTATTCGTCGCGTTACAATAATATCATCGTTATTTTAATACAGTAATAACACACTGTGCAATTTTATAGTTAACCCTATGCCGATTTTTTTTTTGAAATTTTTTTATATACTTTTATGAATTGGCGGGTGCTTTTTATTATTATTTTTTTTTAAATCCTTTGAATATTTCTCGGGCATGATTTAAGTGAAAGGTAAAAATACAAATTTAGAAAAATGAAAATTTGTTAATGCAAATTGAAGTGGATGATAACTTAATTTGTAAATTGAAATTTATAAAAATATAAATCGAATTTTATTTTATAAATTATTTTGAATTGAGGAGAGTGATTTGTTGAGAGAAAAATTCTATATGATTTCGATTGAGATCTCTCTATTCAAACTGAGCCGATTTCACCAGTTATATAAATTTTCACCAGTCAAGAAAACTTCTTGTGAACATTTCCAGAAACGATTTCCGGATATTTACCAGAAATGCAAACAGGAAATTTGTGGTTAGCTGGGTAAATTTATTTACTTTTTTATTTATGAATAAATTCGTGTTATAAATAAATAAAATATTCATATAAAAATTTAAATAATAAATTATATTATTATTATTATTATTATTTAAATTAAATAATAATAATAATATAATTTATTATTTAGGTTTTTTTTCAATTTATTGTAAATATTTTACCAACATTATTATATATCGTAATTTATTTTCACATGTTATAATTTTTTTTATTTATAAATTTATAATAATTTTATGATTATTAATATTTTATCTTTTGATAATCCAAATTCACGTCAAAATACAATTAAAAAAATTATTGAACGAGCAACATCGAAAGAAGATGGACCACAAGTTATGATTTTTCCGAAGGGTACATGTAGAAACAGATCATGTTTCATAACATTTAAATGTGGCGCGTTTCATCCTGGTGTACCTGTTTAGCCAGTATGCATACATTATCCAAATAAACTTGATATACTGTATTATTTTTTTTTTCATTAATAAGAAAGATAAAATAAAATAAAACAAGAAACAAAATGTTTATATCTTTTTTCAGAATAAAATTATTATGGTTAACATTGACCCAGTTGAACAGCAGTTGTGAAATTGAATTTCTACCAGTCTATGAACCAAGTGAAGCTGAAAGATCTGATCCAAAATTATATGCCAATAATGTTCTACGTTCGATGCAGTTCGATGGCTTAGTATATGTTTATGAAAATTTGAATATTTAAAAAAATTTAGTTTATTACATAGGTTTTATTTTGGTTTTTCGTTTTTTTTTATCAGATTATACATACGATTATTGTAGAATAATCACAAAAGCTCATTCACTCCATTTGCCTATTTGCCTCATGCATCTAGAATCGTTATAATCCACAAACTTCGTTACAAACTAGAGTAAATAATTTATTAAAAATAAATAAATTAAATTAATTTTTTTAATATTAAATAATAATATTCTTATAATTTATTCACAATGTTGAAGACTCCCAAAAATCGAAATTAAGGAAAAATGACTTCAACGTGGAACATCCAAATTTAGCGAAGTTGTTGATTTTTCAGAGATTGCAAAGATACTTAAAATTAATCCCGAAGATACATCATCTCCGCTGCTATTTAAAATTCATGATAGAGTAGCTAAATGAAGTTTTGATTTAATTTTTTTATTTTTAGCAAAGTCGTAAAAACATTGATTTAGAAAAGTATATATTTACTGTTATTGCAATCGTCAATGCAAATACTGAACTTGATTTAGTTGACATTGCTTTTTAAATATGGAAAAAATTTATACATAATTTTGCAAACAAAATTAAAAATCCACAGCAAAGTTTTACAAAGGAAAAACTATTGTTAGAAAAAAAATATATATAGGTACATATACTATATAAAATATATTGAGCAATAATAATTTATTGTAAATAAAAGATATTTTTTTTTTTTTTTGAATATATAGCTCAGGGTTTATTTTTTAATTTTTTTGGAAAATTTTCATTGGTTTAATTTTGATACGTTAATAATTTACTCGTAGAATTCTAAAAAGTTTAGAAAACAAAAAATAGATTATATATGATAATTATTTGTTTAAATGATATTTATATAATGTTCCTAAAATCAATAATAAATCATAAAAATAATGTTGCTAGTATAAATGATAAATAATGAATGATAAATACATGATTAAGATGAAGAAAAACAATTAAAATTATTATAGCAATAGAGCAAACAATTGCATGTGAGTAGTATTATTATTATCAGTATATGTTTGTTAAAAAGTAAATGCTGGCCACAAAAAGATAACACTCTATGTATGACAAATAGTTTCTGTTCATTTTCTTGATATGGTAAAGCTTCAATAACAAGTTCCAATTTATCAATTAAAGTCTAAGTTAAATTTCGTGCTGTTTTCCATTTGTTGCATACTAAAAAAATATTATTGTGAAAAAAAATAATAGGTTAATTTTTAATAAATTTATTGTTGAATCAAACAATTAAAATAACATACCTTGATTTCACGAACAGCTTGTAATATTGGAAGATGACTAAATATATTTGCAAGACAATAATCATTGAGACAATTAATATTAATTGGACGTTTTGTTACAACAATGCCCTTGCTAACATTTACATCATCAGTCTTAAATTAAGACTTGTGTAGCTTGAATAATTTTTTTTGCCACCAAATCTAAAACCACCTTCATTCTCATGTACATGTCGATGACGAAGTAATAAAGCTCTCATAACAACAGCTCTATCTTCTGGTGATATAAGTTCTTCAAAAACTCTGTATGATAAACCAGCAGCATCTTTTTCTTCTAAATCAAGTAAAACAACACCAGTCTCTAAACAACGTCGAAGATTTAATAATGAATGAAAACTCAATGGTGTAACATGAGATCTACCCCATCTATCAGCACCCTCTTCAACATCTTCTTCATATTTCATCCATCTTGCTGTTTCTCACCATTCTCTTTCTTCTCCAACACCAAATAATTCATCAAGTTGTACAAATACCTCATGTGGTGAATGATCATACATTTTTTTAAATGCATCATGTGGTATATTACCCTCTTTTTTTCTACCAATTTATATCAATGAATTTTTATGTCTTCTTCTACCTCTTGGATCATCACTTCAGTGTGATTCTAAATTTTCAATATCAAGCTCTTGAAGTGTACTTGCTTCATCTGGTTGAACAGATACTCTTCTTCCAAGTACACCAGACATATCTAGAAGACCAGCACCTGAACGTTTTCTCCATTGTGGATCTTCTTGAAGTGAATATTTTCGTGATTTATGATGGTGTCTTCTGTCAATAAAATTAAAAATTTTTTTATTATTTAATTTTCATTTGTATATTATTTATATTTTTCAAGTATATACATATACATTTTTATATTGAATAAAAAAAATATAAATAAATAGAATTATAATAGTACTCTTATGTGCCAAAAAATTTTAATGGCCTTGACACTTTCTAACTAGCTAATTTAATGAATGTAAATTTTAATTTTTCATCTTGCTATATGTCAAACTGACGATTATTTAATTTATCATTATATTTAATGATAACACAAAAAAATATCATATATATGTTGCTTTTAAATTGATCAGTTAAATTGATATAAATTTAATTTTTTTGAATAAAATTTAATTATTATTAAAATAATAATTGTTAAATAAAATAAATATACCGTCTGATGTCACCGATCCGGTCGAGTGATCGATCGTAGATGATTGGCATGTCAAAGAACAACTTACTCGGTCAAACAACCGTGAACAACAGTATAATAATTTATAAAGAAAATAAATAAAAAGACAATTATTTATAACCGCGTTTGTATTTTGACAATTGAAAAAACCAGACGATTCATTAAAGACTGCTATAGACGTTTTTTCTTTCCTGTTTGTTAATGGTCTGGCCACGGACCATGGTATCAGGCAATACTACACTACACTTGTTCAGGTCTAGGTCAATTGCAAAAATAAACCCTCATCGTATTATTATTTGTCAATTTCTATTTTTACGATTATTGTCATGATTCAACGTGTAATATATTTTAATAATTAATTAATTTAATAATTTTTTTATTTACTTGTGATCATGTTTATGATATTTTCTTATTTTTTTATCTTCTGCAGTTATTAGTTGTTCAATTTGTCCCGATTCAGTGGTTTCTTCTTGTATTCTTTCAAATTGTACTCTTGGATTTCTTTGTCCTGTATTATCATCATAACCAGTTGCAGCTTTTTCAGATATTTGAGCTTCAAATTCACTACTAATTGTTATAACTTCTTGTTCATCTGTTGATGGTGTACGTACAATTGTTTCTTCATTATTTATAAATGTTGTACGATTGCTGTTTAATACATCCATTTCGTTATCAGTACGAATTGATCCGTTTCCAACATTTGACTCTACTTGATCCAACTCTATCACTGATCCCTTGAATTTTAAAGAATGAAGGAATAAAAAATATACAAATATTAAAAAAGATAAGTATAAATCAGTTTTTTTTTGTTTTTTCTGTTTAACTTACTTATTTAATTAATAAAAAAACAATCATTGAAATAAATAAATTATATGTGATAAATTTACCTTTTCAATTTAACAATTTTTTTATGTTTTGCAGCAAGAATTGAAAGTTGATCCTCTGGCAGTATATCATAAACACTATAAACTTGTTCAACACGTGAAGCATCACGATTACATATTAATTCCCAATGGGTCTTCAATATTTTGAAGAGTCAAATCAGCTTCTTTAACATTAATATTTGCAACACTTTTTTCAAAATCTTCTTTGACATCTTCAGGATTAACTTGCATTTCTTCATATTGTTCAGTTCTTCTTCTAGCTTTTTTAGAACCAAATTGTTTATTAAGTGCATTCAAATAAATTGATCTATCTTTATCAAGAGTATCATCAGTATTTGCTTCGTTATTAAGAACAGGACCAAGTAACCATCTCTCAGCTTGTATTAATTTTACTTCACCAGTATTTTAATTACGTAATGCAATAAAATTAGAGTAAAGATAAATTATAATTCCAAAAAAATTTAATTAAATTCAACTCATGTATTATTTTTTTAAATGGTGATAGTTTTCTTTTTATTCTTTAAATTTGAAAAAAAATCATAAAATAATTATTAATTATTTAAATTTATATATTTTTAAATGAAATTGGAATTTTTTTTTTTTTTTTAGATTATTAATTTTAAATAATTGTCACTGTAATTGTTTAAAAAACAATAATACACGAAGTATATTTTATATATAAAAAAATATATTTAATTATTATTATTATACTTAACGTGATTATTAGATTTTTTTTTTTTAACGACAAAATGTTTTTTACAATAACTTTTTGACGCTTGTTTGATTCCATACCAGAAAAAAATTCTTTAATATCTTCTTCACGTACGACTTTTTTATTTTCAGCAAATTTTTGAAGATATTCTTTTAGTTGATTTTTCATTTTATTATATTCTAGATAAATAAATAAATATATTATTGTTAAATATATGAAAATGCAATTAATTATTAATTGTTAAAAATTAATTTACCTTCAATAGCATTGACTTGTACAACATGTCCAAGTGATGCAAGTGCCTTTATTCCTTTTTCATAGCCAGATTCAGAACGTTGTAATTTACCAGCTTCTTCATAAGCTTGTACTGAATCATTAAGATCAATTAAAAATTCAATTTTTTCATTTTTATATAATTTTTTACAATCATCACAACGACACAATGATGATCTCCAATTTGAAATCCAAAAGCATGAACTTTCGCTATTTTTAATAATCATTTTAGGCATTTTACAGCTAATTGTATCATTCAAAACACCAATTGATTTATCAGCGTTGTCATTTTTCTTTAATTTATTATTTATATTTATATTTATATTTATTTATATTTTTATTATTTTTATTATTTATTATCATATGTATTTTTAATACTTTTATTTGATGAATAATTTGTAGCATAACGCCATAAATGAATGTTCTTTCATACAACCAGAACATATGAATTCTTCATATACGATAAGATGTTTTAAATAACAATCTTCACAAATAATACACTGCATCATTTGATCATTTATTATTTCTTCTAGTGAATCTATCTAGTGGATTTGGATATGGATCCGATCAAATACAATAAACACCATCAAAATTTTTATTGTATTTATTTTCAGTATTCAATGGTGTTTTTGCCTGAACAACAAAAAAAATTCATTATCAAAAGTAACATTATTTAAATGACAAGCTAAATAAAAAAGCAAATTACCTTGTCTAGAATGCCCAATTAATTCATGGCCTTGATGACAATGAAAACTACATGTCAAACAAACACCAGCTTGTTTTTTGTCATTACCAAAGAAACATGTTTTACATGCATACAATGCTTGTCTTATATAACCCTGACTATAATCAACATAAAACATAAAATATTATTATCAAATTAAAGAAAAATATTTATCTAAATTAAATAACATTATTTAAATTATATTAAACAATATTTTCTTTGTAAGAAATGGAGTTTGATGATTTGGCTTTTTGATATTTTATGACTGCTTTGTCATTTGTACAATTTTTATTATCAAAAACACCAAGAACAGCAATTGTATCATCTTCAAGTTCTCTTTCTTCTTGTAATACATCAATCATTGTCACTGAACTATCTTCTCCAATATTATCAATTTTTTCATTATATGACGTTGATTCGGCAATGTTTATAAAATAAACACCTTCTTTTTCACTGAAAATTTACTCGAGAGACAATAAAATTTTCCTACACAACGCAATTTAATATTCCAAAAATAAAAATTAATCAAAAAAAACATTGATTCATAAAAAAATATAGATTAATTTAATAGCTTAAACATCAAAAAAAATTTTGTTTTATTTTTGTTTTATTGGCTGATAATTTACAATCTTTACAATATAGAGTTGAAATGAGAAAAGTCTCTTATATCTGATATAAAAGATTAAGTTGATAAAGATGATGATTATGATGAAGAAAAATCTTTAATTGAAACTCACCTGAAAAAGATATTTTCTCAAGTGATGATAATGAGCCACAAATATTAAAAAAGTCAGCAGCACAAATTATAACTAAAGTTTGCCGTGACGCCTGGCGTAATTTTGAGAATTGTCGTAATGCGGTTCTGTTTGAAAGATTAAAATGGATCAAAGTGGAAGTGATATTCACCATATGTTGCGTGAAACATTAAAGCCACAACTTAAGGGTAATAAAAATAGTATAAAAAAAAGTAAGAAAGATAATGATGTCGTTGCTGGGAAATCCCCAAGTTGGGTGAGTATTGATCCTATTAGTAAAAGCCCAAAATTTATCAAAAAAAAAGAAAGAGAAATTGGCTGAAAAAGTTGTTGTAAATGTTGATGATGCAGATATATTTCATGATGATAGTGAAAATAAGATAAAGAAAAATGTTGAAGAACCAAGTCAAGAAATAAATGCCATTAATGTTGTTAAAAAATCAAAAGAAAAAAAAGAGAAATTGTGTGTATTTCAATCTTCAATTACAATTGAACAACCAATAAAATGTATACCACAACCAAAAGATGATAGATGTAAAAAAGTTAGTCCAACTGACCGAAATTGTATTTTGTGCTGGTGACTTTTTTAATATTTAAGGCTCATCACCATTATCATCACTTGAGAAAATATTTTTTTTAGGTGAGTTATTTGGTTGATTTTTAATTGAAGATTTTTCTTCATCATTTTCTTCATCATCATAATCATCATCTTCATCAACTTTATCTTTCAAATCTGATGTATGAGACTTCTTATTTCAACTGTACATCAGAATCATTAGATGAATTTTTTTCTTCACCATGGATTTTGGCTTTGTTGTGGTGGTTGCTGTCCTGAAGAATAGCTTGAAAATGTTGGTATGTTTGTTGATGTTGTTGCTGATAAAAATAACTTCCGGGTGTATAGCCACCTTATTGCATTGGAGACGGCATAGTTGCATATAGATTAAAAGTATTTGGCATCGGTGGTGGAACATATGTTGGATATGGTGTTACTGGTGAGACACACGCCTAAGTATACTCTGTTAAATATGGTAACTGTGGAAATATTAAAAAAAACTGTCAGAAAAATTTTAAGAGTCAATTTTAATTGATTACTTACATAAGCTGAAGAAATGGTATGACTTATTGTCATATGATAACTTGATAATGTATGAATTAATTTTATTTCCATATTTTTTCCACTTTTTTTTTTACTAACTTTTTTTAATTTATCATCTTTTGGTAGTCGTATACATTTTATTGGTCGTTTAATTATAATTGAGGATTAAAATACACACAGTTTCTCTTTCTTTTTTTTCGATTTTTTAACGACATCAATGGCATTTATTTCTTGACTTGGTTCTTCAACATTTTTCTTTATCTTATCTTCACTATCATCATGAAATACATCTGCATCATCAACATTTACAACAACTTTTTCAGCCAATTTCTCATTCTTTTTTTTTGATAAATTTTGGACTTTTGCTCACAGGATCAACACTCACCCAACTTGGGGATTTCCCAGCAACGACATTATTATGTTTCTTACTTTTTTTATACTATTTTTGTTACCATTGAGGTGTCGCTTCAATGTATTACGCATTATATGATGAATATCACTTCTACATTAATCCATTTTAAAAAATAAATTGTTGCTTAACAACAATTAAATTTATTATAAAATTGCCGACAATTATTTAAGGTTCTTGCTCGGTCTTCTATCTCTTCCCTCCAAACCGAACGACAATTCTCGAACTTACGCTAGACGTCACGGCAAACTTGTATACTACTCTACAATCGGTTTGGATTTTTTTCTAAAAGAAGAGATAGAAGATCGAGCAAAAAAAATAGAGAGAAGGATAGAGCTAGGAGACCCGAACCAACCGATGATTTCGGAACGTCGAACTTCCCCTTGCTTCCCCGCTCGTGTACGTTCGTGGCTCTCTCGCTGGTAGAAAAAAAAAACGTAAACACGTAAACAACCTTTGGCGCCAACGGTTTTTACTGAACACTCGCCGATCGTCCTGTAGATTTTTTTTCACCCTTGATCAGTGAGAGGCATTTTCAATGTGAAATTAATTACACAATTATCAAGCAATAAACTAAGTACATATAAAAAACAGTTAAATCAACAGTGACATAATGACAAAAAATAAAAAAATAAAAACATCGAAGACTGATGATGGAAATGTTAGCAAGGGCGTTGTTGCAAAAAAACGTCCAATTCATATTAATCATCTCAATGATTATTGTCTTGCAAATATATTCAGCCATCTTCCAATATTACAAGCTGTTCGTGTAAATCAAGGTATGTTATTTTAATTGTTTAATTCAATATTAAATTTATTAAAAATTAACCTATATTTTTTTTTTTTCACAATAATATTTTTTTAGTATGCAAACAATGGAAAACAGCACGAAATTCAACTTGGACTTTAATTGATAAATTGGAACTTGATTTTGAAGCTTTACCATATCAAGAAAATGTACAAAAACTATTTGTGATACTAGAAATGTTATCTTTCTGTGGCCAGCATTTGAAACATTTGATTTATAAAAATCTATTATGGGATGAAAAAATGGTTCCAACAATGATTATTGATAAATTTCGTAATTTAACAATATTTGAGTGTCACTTGTTGATTAATGATGATGAGGAAATATTTTTTAACAATTTATGCATGAATATGTCAAGATTAAAAGTTTTAAAAATATATGAAAAATACAAGACAGTCTATGTACATGCAAAATGCTGGACCTCTTCAAACAATTATATTTCCAGTGTTGCAATGTCTGTTCTGACAAATGTACCAGCTACAATTGAAAAAATTTGCATGATAAATCTCAATAACTATCCAATCGAACTGAATCAATTGGTAAGTTTATTATTTTCTATTTTTCTTCTTAAAATTTTATGCTATTTGTGTTAATTTAATTAATGTTTTTATATTTTAATTACAGCCACTTGAAAATTTTAATTCTCTACAATGTTTAACACTCAACAACTATGAGATTAAAAGTAATATTACAGAAAAAATTGCAAATACAACAACAATTATGTACTTGGATTTACAAGAGTGCTCTGTTGAAAATCCAGCATTGATAACTAATCTGTACAATCTTGAGTATCTTAACATTTGTAAGATGCACTATGTGAACCAAGAAATGTTGGTAAATATTACATGCAAACTGAAAAATTTGAAGCATTTAGAAGTAGAAGCAGTATCATCAGTGGGAGACGATTCAGAATTACCAGTTTCTTTTGCAGAACTTGGTAAATGTGAAAATTTAGAGA
>MKYW01000189.1:40483-95906 GCA_015776835.1 Aphidius ervi | reverse complement strand
ATTATTATTATTATTATTATTATTATTATTATTATTATTATTATTATTATTATTATTATTATTATTTCAATTTTTTTATGGCACTCTTATATATCTACACTGAGAAAAATTTGTACCGGGTTTTGATGAAAATTTCTTGAATCAATAATACAATTTTTTTAGATAATCTTTCTTTTGCAATATACTCATATTTTTTCTAAATTTTAGCTGTTCACTTCAATTTAAGAATATTTTTTATGTGCAACAGACTGCAACTGATTCCAAGTTGTTTTATCGTTGACCCAAAGAACAAAAATTTTTTTTTGATCCAAAACAGTCTTTTCTTCAATTTAACGAACGATTTTCTGATAGTAATGTATAGTATTGTCTAATGTCAGTAAAATATTTTTTTATTGGTTTTTTATTTTCTGTCAGATTGTACAAGTATATCTTGAAGCATATATATAAGTTGCAATATTAATTTATACAATATTTCAATATTGAATTCGAGTAGCCAATGACAATCATCACTATAAAATTATAACCAATGTAGTTTGAATTAAAACAACAGGATATATGTATAGACTTTTTCCGGTCTTTACATATGAATTATTAGATTTTATTGTTTTTTCTTTTATTAGTTTTTGTTTTATTTTTATTCATGTTTTATGATGTTTGTTTGTTTTATACATTTAAAATCGTTAAAATATTAATCAATTCGTATTTTATGTATATATGTTGATCCGTTAGTTAAAACTGTGCATATATTTAAAAAATAAACAAATTTAATTAATTTAATTTTGATGAGTAAATTTAAAAATCTTTTCTCAATGTAAAAAATTAATTTTTTTTTTTTAATCATTGGATTATAATGAGTTACGCTTTATGACAATCAGAAGTCTCAAAATTCAATATTATCCAATTTTTGTTTATTAAAAAAATAAATGTTTATTATATTAACAACATCGAGAGAAAATTTAAAAAAAAAAATTTTTTAGTTGATTTTGATAACCGCTGTTAGAATAAACGGTGATTAAATTCGCCAGTTTTATAACTTTTTTGTTTTCAAATCAAAATCAAAAATATTGATTATTTCATTACGTGATAAGTAAAATATTTTATTATTTTTATTATCTCTTTTTTATAATAGTAATAATTTAATTTTTATCAGTAAATAGTGTATATGATAGTTAAAAAAAAAATTTTTATTGTATCTACTTGTTTATCATGTTTGTTTGTCATTAATATATTTTTATTGATACAATCGTTAAATGAAAAAAAAAATTCTCAGCTATTTAAATTTTAATATGAAAAAAATTTGAATAAATTAAAAGATAGTAAAAGTGTGATTTGTTTATATTACAAAATAATGTTGAAAAAAATATTGAGTTAATGTTGAGGTAAATTTGATTTTGTGGTCAATAGCTGTCATGTTGTGTGAATGACTCATCTAGGGTTGTATAGTTTATATTACACAAATGAAAAGAGAGAATGCGTAACAAGATACGACATCATAAGCTCTTTCATTCGTATATATACGTGTATTTATATATGAATATAATTATATTTGAATGTATAGAAAGCTCGTGCTGAAATTAGAGATACAAACGAGAACGCATCGTTTCGGTCAAGACACTAACTTTGTCTGTCTGTCTTCCATTGCTAAACCCACGATAAATTTCTATTCCTAGACTCACTCAAATCATTTTCATTCGTACATCATTTTTTTTTTTTTTTTTTTTTTCAAGAACCAACCTAAATAAATGAAAAGATAATATTCGTGTTAAAAAAAAGCTCACCTCAGCGTCGTTTTATTTATATTTTCTTTTGTCATTCATTTTTTTTTTTTTAATAAATCAATATACATAATATTAAGATAATTTTGTATACATGTCTTAACAGGTATTGAAAGCATTATCATGTGAATTTTTACGGCTTATCATATTGTTCTTAAAAAGTTATTTATAATTTAAAAAAAAAAATGCAAATTCACCTTGACGCATTAAAAAGATTTTTTTTTTTTAAATATCCTTTTATTAAATAATATATTTCTGTATTTTTTTTCTTCTTTTATATTAAGTTGAAAATAATTTTATGATAATATAATTGAAGAGTTGGTTAAATCTAATTCAGTGGCTACTCGACCTGCTTGACAATTTCTGGCTCATCCAAAGTATGTATTGCATTTGTGTGTCCCAGTGTATGTGACGTCGACGTCGACAATCTCATTGGTGATAAATATAGGTCGCAAGTACAATCGCACACTGAAATGAAAATATAAATAAAATTAAAAAAAAAAATCAATATAGATTTTAGCTTTAAAATATATTATTAAATTGATGGTTGTAAATCATTCAGTATAGAAAAACGAAAAATACAAAAAAATTATTTAAAAAAAAAATTTGAATGCAACTAGGTCACTTAAAAACAAAAGAAAAAAAAAAGAAGAATACATATATATTTGCAATGGTGAAGACGTACTATAACGTATACTTTACACTTACAATAATCAAATTTTTATTCTACGAACACTGCAGTTATTACTTGAAGGTTTTACATAATAGAATGACTAGAATTATCAGCGAAGGTAGTCAAAGTTTTACAATGCACATGAAGGCTATATGAATCAACCAATTTAATTTACAATACATTAGAATGTATCACTAATTTAAATAATACATATAAATATTTTAAACTTATGTTTATTTATTTTTTATTATATTCCCTCGTGTTAGTTATCAGATATTTCACGAGAGAGCTAATCAATAGTATTATATATAGTTTATACAGCTAAAAAAATGTGGGTCACGAACTTGACGACCCTCGGTTGCAAGCAAGAATAAACGGGTGCATATAAATATATATAGATAAACCATGACAACACAACCCAGAAACTACCCCTGGGTAAAAATAATTTTTCCGATTTGCTCTGTTTTTTTGTTGAATTTTCTCTAATTTTCTGTGAATTAAAAAAACTCGGAAAAGTAAATAAGAGAACTTATTTTTTCAATATACAAAATACTGTATGATTGTTATATTAAAATGATTAAATATTCATATAGAATTTAATTATATTTTTATAAAATTTATAAAGATTTAATTTTTTTTTTTTTTTAAAACTTATATTTTTTTTTTCCTCTAAATAGCATAAAATGAATTTATATAATGTAGATATAATAAATTTAAATTTAACTCGCTATGTTTTATTAGGTTTAGAAGAAAAAAAAAATAAAATAAATAAATAATTTTCTTTGTATAGTCAAATGTGAACTAAGTATAACGCGAGACTCTGAAAAGTTTTGTCGACAGTTCGTGTTGGCAGCAGCAAACCAGGCTTTTGCCTGGGGTCGCTCGATATTGATTCAATGTGACGTTGCAACCACGTATTTACACCAACCACCCAAGCTTTTATGTAGACCCCTTTTTTTATATATACATACATTACTATAGCAATTTTTTCTTTTAAAAAATCCAAATGGCCTAAATATTTCATTTCACAATTTAAAAAATAATATAATGAAATATTTTTTATATTAATCTATAAAACCAGTTAACTATTTAAAATAAATGAGTTAATTTTAAATTTTAAATATAATTTATAAATTTAAAAATTTCTTTTTTTCTCTTATAATTTATTGATAAGTTTAAATTTTTTATTTGTCGCTAAAAATGAAGATAGTCGAATAGTCAAGTGAATACATTTGTAAAAATTATTTATGAATGCATAGTATATTGACTACATTTTAAGTGCACAATCAATCATTTAATATCAATCTATGAATAATGTGATAAAAATAAATATCGGTATAATTTTTTTTTACTTAAAATATAAAATATATATAAAAATACCTGTTTTTGTCTTTTGACTTGCGTAGTTCATGTTAACTCTCCATTACGACTTGAAATTTTTGTTATTTAAATAAAAAAAAAATTTTTAAATGAGAGATGACCCTCTTTATAATTTATATTTTTTGATAAAATAACAATTATAAACTGTCCACAAGTGCAGATTTACGTCATTTAGATAAGACAAAAATATTGAATTATTTTTTTTATTAGAAAATGTTTGTATCGAAATATATACTAAATTCTGAAAAATCAAAAATATAATTTTTTTTTAATTAAAAAATTTTTAATACTCTGGCAGAAAAATTGCACAAGTTATTAAATATTTTTTTAATAATAATTAAAATTCACGTTTAAAAATATTTTTAACACTCTCATACTGGTCAGAATTAGTTGCACACTTTAACTTTAAACTTGAATAAAAAAATAATTAATACTTTTTCGACAAAATTTTCTAAGGTGTAAATATTAGAAAAAATAATAATTAATAATACATGCAGTGCTTGATTTTTTATTCAATTAACCTGATGACTTTATGGTTTAAAAGTAGAGTTGGGATTATCCTTAAAACCATGCATTTAAATTAAAATGAATATAGTGGAAGGGATATGCAACCCTCACTATATACATCTGCCCTACTGATTAGTTTATTAGCTTTTATCATGTACATATATCCTGCTCAGCTGTTACAATACAGAGTGCAGAAGTACCAACATTGCATCTATATCTGAGATACAACAAGAAAGCCAAAAATATGGTAAATGAAAATGCACAATAAAAATAGTAAAAAAAATATATAGAACAAAGCACTACTTGATAAATGGAAATGTTCGTCTGGTTTGCTCGGGATTTATTTTATACTCGGAATTTTATGAATCTTTTTTCTATTTATTTTTATTTTTTACGAAAATTGTAAATACTTTATCATTAAAAAAAAAAAGTTTACATTTATATGGTAAAACTGTTAGAAGAAATTAACAACTCTCGAGTGTTTAGAACAGAGATATACAGATATAATATCAGAACTTGAAAATCTCTGACGAGTGTACAAAGTGATCAAGTTATAATCCAGGCGTGATTAGGAAGATGTAGTGTTTTTCTTTAGGCGATATTTTTTGTATTTTCCATCCGATTTATCATCTCACATTTTCAGTGTGAATTTGACCGAGAAAACCCTAATTCGAGCCTGACTTCGATTTCAAATCATATTCTTATTCAAAATTTCCACCTGACATTAGCTTGTTTCCTTTGCCACTAATCAAGGAGGCATTAAGCATGCTTTGCATTTTCCCACGTCATCATATCTGGATTCAGACTTGACTGAATAAATGAATTATACCCACAGGCTATTGGTGACGAGCAAGAACAAGGTATGAGTTGTTTATTTTTGATTGGCTGGTGCTTTGTGCCAGTGAGTCATCTATGTCGTTATTTATTATATTGAGGTTATAAACGTGGTTGAAATTGAAAAAAAATGAGTGGTTCTGTTAGCAAACATACTGCGAAAAATCGCTGTAATAATTAATTTAAAAATATAATATTCGCATAAATAGAAACACCACGTACTCTTTATTGATCATGTTTTTTATTCAATAAAAATGATGATCAAAAAAATGGCATAACTTGGTATGAAATCGCGTCAATAAATCTGAAGCACACATTACTTTTTAAATTAATTAGTCTTCATGTCAATAAAGAATCATCAAATGAAGTTTTAATTTCTATTTCATTTTTACATATATTTACAACAAGTATCTCTTTTGATATAACAATAATTGTCAAATCAAAATTAAATTAATAAGTAGTGTATCAAATAATTTTGATCTCTGCCATAACAAAAAAATAAATTTGCTCTCAAACGTTTTTTATGAAATAAACTGCGTTTGCGCGGAATTTAAACCAATGAAATATCGGCAACTTGTACCTTGTCCCCACTGCAAAGTCCTTCTCTCTTCCCCTGGCCGGAAACTTTACGTTTTCTTTTTTATATGTATTATGTTATAAATGTAGGTCTCGTTATAAGATTAGCTTGTTGTTTGTTGGTTTGTATCCCACCCAATGCATTATAAGTTTTCAGCTGTTTTATTTTATAAATTTTTCAAGGGCCAAAATATTTAAATCATCCCCTTCATTATCTTCAATGCAGCAAATAAATACGATACTTAACGTAATCTATATTAAACCAATTGACTTGATCTGTATCCGACCTCTGAAAAATGCATTTAATCTAGATCCGGTTTAAATACGAAAAATTCTGATCCATCTCGGATAATAAAGTCAAAAATTTTTTATGAAATTTTAAACAATTTGTTGATGCTTTTTTCTTTATGTTTAAAATTTGCGAGAACGTCTGATAAAAAATCCCTTTGATCAATTTAATTATAGATCCTTAAAACGAATTCTGCAGAAAAACGAACCTTGTGCGTGAAAAAAAGTTTACAATTTAAACATTGAGATTGAATTCAGCAATTCCAAGTTTAGTCACGAAGTCTAAAGGTATGATGTTGAATTTGTTAAAAATTCTTTTTAGTGTAACCAGGCTGAATCTTTCATTTATATATACGTTTTAAACAAATAGACAACAATCTGTATTATACACGGATTTTTTTATTTTCGAAATTGTAACTAGTGCCATCTTGTGATGACAAACTAATCATAAATAATCAATGTCATTTAAAAACAAATAAATTAAAAACATGCTTTATTTCTAATATATTTAATTAAACATCGAGAGTTAATCGGTTAGTTTAAATTTAAATTATTAAATTTATAAAACTATAACTATTTTTAATTTTTTTCATGGTCACGAGGTGGCGCTATTTTTAAATTAAAAAATAAAAAAATATAAATTCTATTTTCTAGAAAAAAACATTGTTTAATAAAAAAAAATTATTACTTTATTTGCTTTTTTTTTTGCAAATGAAAAAATTAATTTTTTTATCAAAATCAATGGTTTCTCTTGATGCTTAAAAATTTTATGAAATGATAACTCTGTAAAAGTTTGTTTTTCCCATCTTGAAGGTTGATGGGGCAATGGATCGATAATGCTTACAGCAATATTTTTTTTATATTTTCATTTCTATCGTTATACAATTTATATTTCTCGTTTAAAAAAAAATTATTTTTCCTTCCTCAGTAAAATATTTTTAAAAAATAAATATAATTATTTTGAATATCATATTTTTTTTCGAGCTAATTTTCGACTCATTACTTTAAATTTTTTTATATTTTTTTTCGACAATTCCAAATCGTTTATTGTAAAATAACGTACAAAGTTTTTAATAATCACTTAAAGTGCATTTTTAAAACAGACTCCAGACATATACTCTCACATCAACAATCGACATGAGTAGACTCAACGAAATACAGTGAATACTAGATGTTATGAAAAAAACAGTCTCTTTCAATTATCACTCTTTATGAGGACGAAATTTGAGTGATTTTTTGTTTCCATTCGTATGTGTTACAAAGTCTCTCTAGTCGCACTTACTCCCTTGTGTTTATATTGTTACTTTTTTCACCCTGGCCTGCAGACACTCCAGGTTATTATTATATTATTATCATTTTTATAATTATTATTATTTTCGATCCATTTTAATTTTTTTCTTTTTCGCTCTTTTGTTTATTTGTTTATTATAAAAATCTTTTCTTAAACTATATTTTCCTAGATTGTTTCAATTCAGATTGTTATTTATTTTTCTTTCTTTACAACTATTTTCATCATGGTTTATTTTATTTTTTTCATCTGTACATTCTTATTATCTCGAACAATCTTTTTTTGATTCTCAACGTGTTTTATTTTTTATGTTTACTGAAGCATCTATCTGATATTTTACTGAATAATTATTTTCCTACATCTTTATATAAAACATGTTGAAATAGTTTTTCTATAATGTAAATTTTGTTCATATTGTGTATCTATCAGTAGCTCATAGGTTTTATTGTTCATTATAATATTTATTAAGTAAATATGATTTTTTATAAGATAAAATGATGTTTATCTGAAATAGCAGCATCTAAGTTGCAGCATTAAATAACAAGTCGATATATTCGCCGGGCAAGATATCAAATGTGCGCAGGATCGTTGCATATATGTGTATGTATGTATATGCAGGTGCAATGCACACAAATACATAGTGACACCAGATGGGGTTGTTTGGATGAGCAGAAGTAGCCGGGTTTGCAATGGGATGCTGTTGCTTTTTACGATTTGCCAAGTTAGAAGTAGGTCAACTTTTTGCACACGCGCTCATTGATACTTTTGCTGCTCGACCTCGAGATCATCATTAAAATCATTACACACAAAACTTTTCAAAATTGTTTCTACTTTCATTTATTTTATCCTCCAAGAAAAACATGGTGTCGTCTTACAACATTATGTATACAAAAAAAATTCTGATAAGAGCTTTTTTTTTTTTTTTCGATTACATAAAATTATAAAACTATTATATTCACAATGATTACCATGATTATCTCCGTCAATAATTTTTCTTGCAGACATGTTAAATTTTTTTCTCGTAAAACTTGAACCCTAATAGCTTTATTTTTAAGTATTATTTTTTGTCGAGTATCAAAGAAAATTAATAATAAACAATGAAACTTTTGATGCGGTTAAAAATCATAAATCCGAATTTTTCTAATATTTTTTTATTTGGCTTCTAAAATAAAAAAAGGTCTCATTAAAAACTAGTATTCTAAAGTTAATAATATTGCATAGATGATATAGTTTTGGATATACTTTTAATTCAAGCCAGATGAGCTGAAGATCTTACGTATCATATAGATTAATCACCAACATGCATGATGAGCAATGGTGATGTAGTAGAACTAATAATGGACCAACTACCAAGCAAAATTTTCAGATAATTAGATGGACTCTTTTTCCAAGTAAATGCAATTTTCAACTCCAAAATTTTTGTTCTGATTACTGCAGAGATACCTTGAGAAAGAAAAATGTTAAATTGTAAATTAACCAATTCCCAGTTTAAAGTATTCTAAATAACTAAAAACAAATAAAATGAATTAGATCATTGAAATAAATGATAAACAAAAATACTAAAAGAAAATGAACCACTTGAAAATCTATAAAAATTGACAAATGAAACTTTTGTCATTTCAGAAAGTTGAGGATTTTAATTGCAGAGATGTTTTTCAATAGAGAGGTGAAAATAGGAAAAAGATAAATTATGTGATTGTGAGAGGATGGCGCTGGGGTGGAGCTTGCACGGGAGTTTTGCTGTCGACGCCCTGCCTGCCCGACGTTTCCTGGTTTTCCCTATATTGATTTTCTAGCGCGCTTGGTATTCTCAGAAATATAGATATAAAATAGTGTATCTCTTTTTCTCTCAAAAGCATGAACGAGGACAGCTACACCGTCATTAACGATAAACCCTGGTATCTCCCGGTATATTCTCTCCCGGTTCTCGGCTGGTGCTGGTGCTGCTACTGCCTCTGCTACTGCTACCGCTATATACTGTTTGCTCTGCTACTAGGTATATATGGCGTTGGCGTATGAAAGATAAATGCAAACTCTAGTGATTTAGGACGGGGGAGCTTTCTCTTCTCATTTCATCGCTTCATACTTCACTTCACTTTACTTTACTTTACCTTCTTCAGCATGATGGTGGCAAAGAATATAGGTATATGTCAAACGAACCGGGTCGACATAGGTAGTAAAGAAAAAAAAAAAAAACCCGAGTGAAAAAACTTGACATAAGATGAATTTTTTTCGAAAACAAAATATCAATTTCTAATACGAACATGTTAAACATTTTTACTGGGTTTTTACCTGAAAACGATGTAAAAATATTTTTGAATAATTACAATAAAAGTTTTGCAAAATGCATATGCATGCATGCACTCTAATTCCAAATGATTCCAAAAAGTTTTCTTAAGAATCTATAAGAAAAATAAAAATTTTTTGTACGTTGTTCCTAAATTTATATGTATTGAAAAATTACAATATTTTTCAGCAAGTAAAAAAGAGTTTTTTTTTGCTCGCTCTAAATGTCCTAGTATCATTTTTAAACCGATCAATGATTTCATAAATCTTTCAGTTTTCTGCAGTTGTTTTTTTTTTTTTACTTGCATAGAACATTTTTCTATTTTGTGCAAGTAGAAAAAATAATAGTCGAGGAACCCTTATGTTAGTGTATATAATTTGTATGTTGCCTAAACAGGGTCATTGCACTCAAAACCCAAGAAAAAAAAAATTTTCAAATAGTTGGAAGGGAAAATGTAATGTGTGCCGTATATAAAATAGTGGTCGAATTTTCTCCATATGCATGTTTACTTGCATAAATGGGGTGAGGGAGAAAATTTAACGTAGCAGGGTGATATTCTTATTTTTACGAAATATCGAGGGCTTCATTTTTATGAAGGGTTTCCCCTCTCAATGTGGGGATAGTTGTCTTCATGCGGTGACTAGATATTTTTCGATTTGTTATATCATTGAGTCGATCTTAAATTCAACCAAAAAATAAAATGAATATATATATATTATATAAGTTTATATATATAAGAATATTTTTATATTTGTTTTTAGTATTTATTAAAAATACTTGTAACCTAAATTCAAAACAATAGTAAATAAAAATTTCCTTTTAAAAATTAAAATTAAATTTAAAAAATGACTATGCAATATGTGCTCGATTTAATATGCATTTATTGAATTAAAATTAACTTTTGTTTTTTATATTAATACAAAAACTTTATAATTTTTTTTTCAGGAACGCATGGTTGGAAATGGAAATTCTCCACTGGAAAATATGCGAACTCTCGAACATTATTTGAGTGATATAATGCGGGCAGGTGCTACTGAAACCCCAGAACATATGAAGGGTAAGTTTTAAAAACAAAATTATATTTTTTGAATTTTGTCAAACAAAAGGGTAGATTTTCAATGATTATACATATGTTCATTCGACATTTACTGTTATTTTCTATACAGTGATATGTCAACTTTTCATATGAACCCCTAGCCTAGTTTCACTGGAGATTTTATATATTTATTTTTACTTCTTAATGAATATTTGATTAATTTATTTGTAGCGGTGATAAGAAAATTATAAATTCTAGAACGGGTTTCAGACAACGTTGTACAAATACTGCCGTTCAGAATAATAATTTCGAGTATATTGAAATACTTGTAACTGATTTATAGTGAGTGTCATTTTGTACAACATCAATTATTTTATTCGTTGATAGAATGTTTTCTTTTTTTATCCATTACAAACCAAGTATTGTATGATAGTTACAACAATTTATTTTCACTGTATTATTCATTGCAAAGATCTGGTCATTCATTACATATCCGAAACCAAGTTTTGAAAGATTTTTGTTTTTGGCAATTCTCAAGTCATCCAATATACTTGGCTAAGTAATGACAAACATGCTCCAAGCTGTGATATAAACATGTCAAGTCTCTGCCAATTCTTGGCTTGGCTACCCCTCAAATGTGAAACACATTTTAATGTTTGATGCACCATAAATCTGCCAATGATTTGGCGATAAATTGCGAAAAGAACAATCTGACGTCGTTGGATAGTACTAGTTGTTCTTCACCCAGCAATGAAATTTTGAATTTCGTTGCAAACTATCAAGGATGTCCATTAATCACTTGGATTTTTTTTATTTTCATTTTTATCTACTGATCGATTAAATTTCCAAATATTAGTCATACTCCATATTTCAAACATAAATTTTTTCAACGCTTAGAATTAAAAATATTACTTATAATTATACAGCGTTGTACTAATATTATTTTTCAATAACTTTTATCTATCAATAATCCAGATATACCTGGATAAATTTATCATGATAAAATAAATGTTCTAGGGTGTTTTTTTTCGTCTTATATAACTATCCTGAAACAAATCAGATCTTGCAAAAAAAAAAAAAAATTCTTTGCTTTATTATTCAACCCTCTAAGTTTGAGGGGTCTTACGTCTGAGATGCAGGTGTCCGTTACGAAGTGGTGCCAGCCAGATTGTTATTATCGATCTTTTCGTCAATATAACCCCTTGCTTTAACTTCATTGGCTCCCTCAGATTCGATTACATTTGCAATTTCCGGAACTCCTGATCATCTAAGTAACTTAAAAAGATAGTTTAAATCGATAAAAAAAAAAAAAATGGTTATAAAAAACGAATAAGTGGTTTCTACATGGAGAGAAATCCACATCAAATATTACTGTAGTAGTATAGTAAAAATCATAACCGACGTCATTCCGGCGACTAATTCCCACTTATTATAATTATTATTATTATATTTTATCTAAATTTTAAATGTATTTTACAGGAATATTTAAAGTCTTGAATTAATGGTATACTTTTTGCTAAATATTACTGGAGTTTACAGTGATTTTTCCCACCAGATGACACGAATATTTAGTGTAAATCAAGTATGTTCCTAACCTCTTCTAAAAAAGGTTATTATTTTTATTTTCTTCATGAATCTCAATAAAAACGCGGTGAAACACATGATAATTATATAAAAGTTTTTTTTTTTTTTTAAATTAATAAACACGTGACATTTTTATTTTGATGTCTAAAACAATAAGTTCTTATTTAATTTACTTGCTTAGTAAATGCGGAGAAATATGTTGTTTTTTAATACGTTTCTAGGAAATCACACTTTTCTGTACGAATTTCAATTAGAAACGTATTGCTTTCCTCCTAATTTCGGAGTGGGAAAAAATTTTTTTACTTTTTGATACCGTTCCCTAAAAAGTACAGTTGTTTTCCACCAATTTTGATGTACAAAACGCCATCTTACAATAAACAACAACAAGTAAAACTAAGTACTTCTCACCTTCTTACGATTTCTCGTTTAACTCAACATCATCTTCGCACGTATACTATCAAAACTTTCCTCTACACTTGTACAATAATCATCTACGATTTTCACACTAGATACATGATATACTATTTCCACACAGTTCCCAAGACGAACTTGAGACTCGATATTGACTATTCAGCTATATAAGGCATCATCTTTGTTTTTCACTTTTTTTAAATTCAATTTTGTCAGAATTTCATATGATATTTAGAGAAATATGAATTATAATATTATGATGATAATTTTTCTTTAGATGATTCTATATTTTAAAAAAGATTTTCTACTTGATATTTTAATTCAGCTGTTTTCTCGAAAATGAAATTATTCTTTCGAACGTTATTATAGATATAATTTAATTATACCAGATTAACATGTAGAATTGATTCCGAAAAAAATCTTGATTTATATTTTAAAGTGCATAGGTCAATATTGGCTTTTGCAGAAAGATTGCCCACATATTTAAACAAATAGTTAAGATAAGGAGTCAATGTGTTATGTGTACACATGATATCCTTAAGATTTTAGAAACAATTAACTAAAGATTCCGAAAACAATTTGTTGACAAATTGAACAAATTACATGGCATACAATTTTGACAATAAAATAAGTCAATAAAACAGATGACATAACGAAATTTAAAATTTATATGTATAAATAATAAGATATTTACATGATGTTATACATAAACGTGAATGGTTATTCTGAGTGAGTCATGAACCACGCCATTAGTGATGCATATATATGTTTAAGCTGCCGAAAACAATAGCTGTATATATACATATTTCAAAAGACAAAGCTTAGTAAATATCGTAAAGGAAGCGTCGGGACGCAGAGTGGTGAATGGGGATAGTTGGGGGGATGAAGAGTAAAAGGGTGAATGCGATTTCAAAAGGCTCAAAGAGTTAAGGGATGGGAAAAAAAAGGAGAGACTATCTAAAAAGCCGGGGTAATACTGGAGGCGTTGGACAACAGAACAGACGTGGTATATCTACACCATGTTTTTCAACTTGTGCAACGAAAACGCCCTCTGGTTGCAGACACAGTCTCACGTACTTATTTTTGTTTCTTTTTAATTTTTTTTCCATTTCAACCCTTCTTGGCCTTGCACTTGAGCACTTGAGGATAGAGCTTAGAAGGGTGCTTAAAAAAGTGAAAAAATAAAAAAAATGTAGAATCATAAAAAAAAAAACGAAAATCTGGATATAAAAACATAGAAATAGAAAAAAAATGATATAGTATTTCATAAACAACAAGAGGTTCAGGTCATTACCTGTGAAAAATACGACAACTTTATATTTGTCTTTTTTTTTCTTGAGCTTTGAAAATTGTCGATAAAAAAGAAATTTTATGACAAGTCTATCTTTGTTATCATTTTATAAGGATTTGACCTCTGGGCAGGACATACTTCGACAACACATCAAGAAACGATCGTTCTTCGATAATAGAAAGTCAATGGGATTGAAATAGTTAAAAAAATTACTCAAAATCAATTGATCGGGTAAAAAATTATTCGATGCAACTGACTTAGTTGAATACATTGAAAAATTTAACGTATAATTTAATTGAAAAGAAAAATTGAAGCACATAATTTTTATCGTCATAACAAAGTGTTAATTATTCATTTCGGCCAATTTTGAACGAAAACAAAAGAAGATCTAGAGATTTTTTATTAGAGCCATAATATATACAATAATTATTATAAAATCGTCTGACGTTTTTACTTATAAAAATACACATCAAATTGTATTTTATACTCAAATGTTTAAAAAAGAAAAATTGCAAACTTTGAGGTTATGTTGACAGGGTTGATAGAGTTAAAAATTATTTTTCATGTTCATTTATGCTCTAGCATATATTATATGCATATAATTTACATTATATAAATATATTTGTACCCGACGAGAGTTAACTTTTATTATACTTTAAAAATCGACTTATTTTTTATTTGTTATTTACTTGCACGTTTAGCGTAACGCTGACATAAAACAAACAGCACGTTGATAAGTATATGAATGTGAGCTCAGAATACATGCAATAAATAAAAAAGACCTTCATGCTACTATATGCATGAAACACACACCAAATTCAAAAATCAAAACAGTGTATATTTTTCAACTTTATTCTTTATCAAAAGAACGGTCTCGGTAATGTCTTTTAAAACGAGGTCGGTCATGTTATCATTTTTATTTTATTTTCAAAATCTCATTGGCGATTATATTTAAAAAAAAAAACAATGAAATATTTGTGCTGCTTGGAATTTTGTTAATAAAATGAAATAATTTTGAGACTTATTGAGACCATCATCTGCTCAAGCCAGAGTTCATAAGAAAATATGTGCATGGGTGTATCACTGTTGTCCATGAGCACATACATAATATAACAACTCTGATTGTAATTGAAAAAAAGATATATACATGTATGATTTACTCCAATATTCCAATATACTATTTTTTAATAGCATAAAAACGTTCGTATCGTATCATTTGTTTTTAGTATTTAAAATTTTGTCGTAGCTCATCAACTAATGAACGTAGATACCTCATATTAGAATCAAAAGAAGCGTCTTTCCAATACCTATTACCTACAATTTATAAAATATGATTATTGAAGCCGTAATTAATGAAAATATAAAAAACTTAATTTTGTCTTTTTTTTTTAAATTGTCAATAACTCAAAAACTATTTAACCGATCATGTCGCACCGACTGGCGTTAAGCTTCCTTATAATTTTATCTTAAAATCCTCGTATTTTTTATTTCGATATCTCCAAAACTCGCCAAGTTATTAGCATTCAAGACAAAATTTTTTTAAGACAATTACATGTAAGATGATTTTTGGAGAGATTACGCTTACGAAGTTGGTAGCCCTGCGTATTATACCCACACATATGAAATCCCTCCGCACACATCCCCCATAGTTGTTTGACATATTTGGATAATAATTTTTTATAAATAAATATGGTGTAATGGAAAAAAAAAGTAAAACAAAAAAAATTATACGAAATAATAATCATTAATCACACTCAGCCCACTGGAGTTTTGAAAATTTCAATTTTCGTCACATGTGATTTTTTATATTTATTTTTTCAGTTTTTCGCAAACTGTAAAGATCTAGCGTTTTTATAAATTATATTGTTGCCAATGTGTTAGTATACGTATTCATATTTACATAGTAATAAAACACCAAAAGATTTACAGGTGTTAAATTACTGTTATTTTTGTTGAGTGTCATATGGGTTTTTATGGATTTGTACTGGTCACTAATGGCTGCTCATGAATGCAAAGAATATGAATGTATTTATTGTATTTTTACATTAAGGAACTTGTGTACCAGTCCCATATTATTTCAAAATATAATGAGAATGTTTTGTTGAAATTTCGCACACAGTCAAATTTTTTACAATTAATTATTAAAAACATTGGCTATGTCGGTGATGTCAGCAGCGCTCTGCAATCTCCGTAATAAATTTGGATACCACCTCCTTAAGTTATTAATTTTTAATGAAAGTGCAACTATTCTATCATCAGCAAATAATTAGATTACCAAGCGTGCATATAACCTGTCCCATAAGCAACAATGTAAAAATAATAGAAACTCAAAAAAAAATATGAAATTAATTACAAATGATGTAACTATGTATATTAAATTTTTCATAGTGAATATTTAAAACACTTGGCATTATTTGCAAACGGCTGTTGAAATGCGTTAACTATAGTGGTACACCAAATCAGCATGCTGCAACAACAGTAATTTCTTGGAACAAGAGGTAAACGAATAAAAATAATAATTATTTTTTTAATTTTTCTTACACGCAGCTTGTTCACAAGTATATATATTTTAGCAAGGATATTCAAAGTATACATCTACCAGTTGATGTTTTCCGGAGTTTATAAAATTGTCGACTTGTTAATTAGTACAGAGTAGTAACAGTGCTGTATAATTGCACAGAGTTGTAAAATATATAATCTTAAATGTTAGTCTCATGTACATGTTAATATATACTACATAATATTTTATATTATGTTACTTCATCAGTTACATATATATGTATATCATTTTACCAACTCATTAATGTCATTTTCGTCAATTTATATATTCAAGTAAAATGATGTGATAATAGATTCAATAATTAACACAAACGTTTTTATTCAATTATAGAGTTAATTATTATTTTAAATTTTATTTGTTTATCAAATTGAAGAAAAAGATCAACATTAAAATTGACATGTTGCAGGAAAAAAAAAACATTTGTTTGTAGAAATTAATTGTTTTTAATTTTAAATTGGAATTATTTTGTTTTTTTTCTAATATTCTGACAAAATTACTTGGGTTTCGTCCTTCTACTAAGATTTTTATTTGAAGATATACTATCAGCGTTAACTACATTTTTATAATGAATACAAAATTTTGAGTTTTTATTTAAAAAAATATTTCACAATATTTAGTTTTACACAATATAAAAACACACACCTACGTATAATTTTTTTTATACGTACTCACAACTTTTGAACGATGAAATTGGATAGATTTTTGAAGCATTCATATCAACCGCAAAAATTCAATAGCAAACTTTCTCATAAAATCAACTTTAAAAAAAAAATATTTCTATTCACTGTGCATTCTTTTNTTTTTTTTTTTTTTTTTTTTTTTGTTCTTTTTTCAATAGAAATATTCAATACTTTACAACTCTTTTATTTTTTTTTTTTTATTTCAATAAGATTTTTCACGGTCTAGCAGCAAGGCTCGTAGCTATTGAATTGAAAAAGCGACAATTCAATTGTATTTATTATTCCTTAATTTTGCCAATTACAGGTTTTAATTAAATATTTATGTTGAGCTTTAATACATCAATTTCGAATGTAATTATCTTCCTCAATACCCTTATTATTTACGTGTACCCGAGAAAAATCATTCTTAGCATTCAATTGTATTCTCTTTCCTCACAGTTAAGCTTTATCACTTCATCTTTTTTATATAGACTATTTCGTAGTAAACTATCATCATTTGTTTTCAAAATCCAATTTACCTCAAATCAAAGGAGAAAAACATTTTAATAGAACTAACCTTAAATTCAAAATTTTCAATACCTTAACAGGAAAGTTTTATTCTGTGCATGGATGGGTATGAAGGCCTACCAACCTTATTTTTTTTTTTTCGAGTTTTTAATCATTTTCTCATTAATTAACCGATCAACAAATGAAAATTCATCGCACGATCAATAAAACTCGACTTGTAGTATATGTACATGTGTAATTTTTCTCAAGGCTCTTTCAATATTATTTCTTTTTGAAAAAAATGGGCGAAATCTCCATAAGAGCCGATGTATAAAAATGTTTTTAATAATTAATTATTAAAAATACAACCGATCAACATGAAAAAATAAATATACCATTTAAAAGATTTCACTGTGTGCAAAATGTCTGAACATTCTCATCATATTTTAAAATAACATACGGCTGGTACACAGCTCCCTTAACTTGAAATTGAATTTAAAAATAATGAGAATTTAACATTTTTGATAGCCAAAAAATGTATTTTAACATTCAAATTTTGTAAAATGTAGTTTTGTGTTAAATTCTTAATTCAACACAACTAAAAAGTATATAAAACTTTTCACACTTATATAGTTTTTTTTGTGTAATCAATATTAAAACACAATCCTTATTTTAGAATATATAAACTAGCCCTATATATACAAAAGTGAGAAAAATGAACAAACAAGACTAAAGTAGTTTCCTGATAATATAATGATTTTTTTTTTGTGTTGATGTGTGTATATTTATTTATGTATTATGAACATTATTGTAGTAAATTTTCTGTGGCTATAGATAAAGAACGAGAAATTGGATCATTTGCCAGCCTGTCTTTAATCCTTCAACTTTTTCCATTTATCTATCTTTTTCATTTTGATAGTTATGTGTAACAGGGTCAGAGACCTTGAATGAATATAAGGGTAGAAGAGGGGTTGAATGCTTCATCAATCAGTTGCCTTATTTCGGATCCATCGGCAATGTCATTTCCGCATGTCCATACTGAGGGTGAAACCCGACGAGTGCAATGGCCTTGTGTCTGCTTTTACTTAGTGCTTCATCACCTAACAAAATAAAAGAATAAATAATAATAAACAAAATAAAAAAAAACCCCAATTTTTGTTAGTCTTATAATTTATATAAAAATATGAAAATTTTACGAACCCTGTAGTGGAAATTTATTTTTATTTTTTTACTTTTCATCGAGGCGAATAAAAAAATGTTAACTACAAGGGTTTCTTTTTTTTTTTTTCTATAAAATCTTATACTTACATACAAATGTATAAATTGTCGATCATGATGATTTGTAATGTGAATGACAGTCTTTTTTTTTTTTTTTAAATAAGTTGTTAAATAACTATACCACTGTCCGTATTTTTTTGTTTTTTTTTTTTTACTTTTGATATACCTATGCATAAATTTTCACAGTCATAAACGTTGTCATTTTAAAAACAGCATTGAGTTTTAATTTTATTCTACCATAAAAATCGAAGGTATAGAGATTGAAAACCACAAAAAAAACACTCATCTATAGTCAGCTTCAATTTTTTTCAACAAAAAAAAAAAAAAAGAACTGACAATTTTTGAATATATTTTATGCAACTTTTTTTTGAACTGAAGACTTATTCATTTATACACAATTAAAAGTTCATGCTTAATATCAAGGAAAACGTGAATAATTCCCTCATTACAAGATTCCCTATGATTACACAAAATTCCCTTTTTTGGTAATCATAAAGATCCCCAGTAACCTCTTATGTTTAAGTATCGTTATTAAATTTAATTATATATTAAATATACGATACTTGAACATAAAATATTGTCAATTTAAAAAATACACTTGAATACTTTTTCGATAGATATGAAAAATAATGAAATAAATTGCTGATTACATGAGATTGTTCAAGATTATTGTTGATTAGAGAATATTACAAGAGTATACTATAGAGATTGCAATGATTACACGATTTTTTTGAAATCATTTCGGTCAGATTACAAGAGATTATTGAGGACTCATTTTTTGATGTATACCAGATTACTTCTCCCTCGTTCATCCTCATTATCAGCCTCCATAATTTTATTGAGTGTAGTTTGCATATAGACGAGTAATATGCAGATATAGTGTGCTCATAAGTTTTTCAGCTTTACAGTATTAAACAATAGGCTTTAACTCAAAATTCTAAAATGCATTATTGCATTTCATTTGACATTGCTAGCAAATATAAAATACTACAAATCAGTGATCAAGTATAGTCATGTAACTCATCATAAACAGACTATTGATTTTTAAAGTATATCTTCTTTTCATTTGATTTTTTATTCAGGTATACTGTTTTTATCGAGTTTAGGATTTTTGATTATTTGTATATATACTCCAAATAATTCATCTAAAATAATTTGTTTTGTCGTTTGATGCTGCAGCTATCTCTTTATTTTATGATGACAAATTACTTATTTTTTAAACAAACCCTTTGCATCTGTAGTTGATATAATCATTGTAATTCTATTTTTTTTTTTTTACAACAAAAAAATATCCATATATATCACAAAAAAAAAATCTAATCACATTGAAAAAGTATAAATAAATTTAAATGTATTATTTTTTTTTTTTTTATATAAATAATTTTAAAAAATTTACGACTTTTAGATAACACGTCATTGCATTTTAAAAATGGAAAAACATATTTTATTTTTTTTTTTCAAAATTAAATAACATGTTTAATAAAATTTTATCAAAAAGAGGTGTTTTTACGATAAAAATAAAATAAAATAAAATAAATGACCATCAAATAGACAGAAAAAAAAAAAAAAAAACTAATATCGAATACACCCAAAAAAGATAGCAGGAAAAGAGTTACGAGTCTCTGGGCATTACGAGTTTAATTATGTCAATATTGCCTCGGTAGTGCTGCAATATACACTGTATATATACTAAAAACATTTTACTAAAAATCTATAAAATTATGCACATACACTTGAGGATGTTAATCCCCACAAACTGAATTACGGATTACACACGTGGATAATTAAAAGATTAGTATAATGATCATTGCATAAATCAATCTTTCGTTGTTTTATTATTGTTATAATATGTAATTATATTTTTAAATATATAATATATATTATGACCGTATAACAATTTCATATTAATATTTATTATATTATTTACAATGAACATCCAAGCTTGGATATAACCAGTTTTATTGTTTATCATATATATATAATAACGTTAAAATATAATTTGTTACAAAATTAATAAATGTGAACATTTAAAAACATTGTCTTGTTATTATAAAATAATGATTTTAATTACTTTAGACTCGTATTAATCCACACTTTTTATAGGCAATCAATAGTAATATATATGTACTATCGGTAGTTTCTATACGAAAAAGTTTTATATATGAAATATACTATAAAACTTTTTAACGTGAGTTGGTAATACCGGCCATATTTTATGACATAACAATTAAACAATGGAACATGGTCTGATGCATTATGGCCTTGTGAAACTATTTTACTTGGTTATTTTTAAAATTTTCATGTGTCATGAAACTACTTACATATTTTATAACCATATTAACAGTTGAATACACAAATCGTTTATTTTTATTTGATTTTTAATTTTGAGGAAAATTTAATTTTCTATTTTTTTTTACTATAAGTTTTGTTTCTGTACTTTTGCAAGCTCTTTGTAACAAAATTTAATTTATATTTAACCAGATGAGATACTTGCATGCATGCTTAAAAATAACATAGGTTTGTGTCAATTCTAGAAGTATTTTTCTTGATCCAAACAAGAAACCATCTAAATAATGTAAAAAAAAATTTTTTAATTGAATCAAGTAATGTTATTTATTATATATCAAAGCTTTTTTGTGTCACAAAATATTCTTTTACTGTTCAAAAACATCTATTGTCGATACTTCTGAATATTTTGAGAGAATAATTTTAAGATATTTTAAAATATTTCTAAACAATTTCACTCGTTTATGAACACTAATTATAAATTGAAAGTGATTGAGACCTCGTTGGTTGGTATAGACAATACGAAGTTTGTAATTATCTAGATCAATTATGACAACTCATCGTTGAAATATTAACAATGTTTATTTTCAATGGATAAAAGGCCATGGGTCTACCCATTGCCCTTATACTTTTTAATTTAAAAAGTCTGACTCGTGCTAAAATTTGAATAGGTTCTTGACACGTACCGCCGGAAATTTATCTTGTGTATACCACTACACTCTGTTTTGTCATTCTAGCACTTTTTATTTTTTCACTTTTTCTACATTGTAAAACTCTTTGTCTTGATGCCAAAGTACTCTTTGTTTGCATACTGTGGTTTGCGGATTTCATTTTTATATGTCCGCGCGTGATTCTTTTTCTTTTACATGACAAACAGGAAACAAATAAGTGCTGTCATAGCTATGTACTTTTTTTGCCTTTCCGGGTGTCTTCTGATGCATAAATATATACTTTGGCTAAAAAAAACTCTGAACACATATAAAAACTAGATTTTTCTTTTATAAATCCAAAAAAAAAAAAAATATAATTATTTCAATGCTGTAGTATTAACACAAATGTTATTTTGGATGAAATCGCGAAAATTATTTTTTTTTTTATTATGCAATGTGTATTATATTATGTGTGATGCGTCATGACTCATGAGTTAAAAATATTAAACTGTTGAGGACATATGCAGTAACTCAAAAACTTCTATAAAATTGAGAAAAAAAATTGTGTATTTTTAACTCGGCACAATTAAATTAAACTCAAACTAATAATGTGATTATTTCATTAAAACTTCATTATTTATTCAATAATGTTGAATATAACAATTAATAATTAACCAAGATTTATTCTGATTTAAAATTTCAATTTATTTAAGCTTCCTTCGAATTAAAACGTTTTGTACAATAATTTGCAGAGCATCAACTAAATTTAATATGTCCTTAGGGTCTCAGCTTTTTTGTCTTTTTCAAAGATATGTAAAGCAAGATCAATTACATTTAAAAATTATTGCTAATTTAAATAACCCCGGTTAAACTGCTACATCAGAAACAAAAAAATTTTTTTTTCTGGAAACAAGAAATACATGAATATTATTTATTTGCTTATGAAAATCATAAAAATTATAATGAAAGTCTTTTTAAATGAATGTCACATTTATATCATCATTAACAGTCGTCATAATCAGTTTTACAAATTAAATACTTGATACAACCGAGAGGCTATTCATAACAGAAATCATGGTGTCAAAATTTTTTAAATCAATTATAAATCACCTTGAATCACGGTAAATGTGATTAATAATAATAAAATTATGTATGAAACAGTACTAAGTAATTAACATTTATTGAAAACAGCAGATAAACGAACCTTGATTTAAATGATTTAAAATAAAAAATTTTATTGATTTAAAATCACAAAAATAAAATAAATCAAATAAATCACTGAAATCATCAACAATTTGATTTAAAATTAAATCATAGTGTCAACAAAATCCTTCATGAATAACCCCTCGAATCCATCAGCATATATAACAATAAAAATGATGATTGTGATTGTCTTTATGATCTTTGAAAAAAGCAATTTTAAGAAAAATAAAAAAAAAAGCATGGAAAAATAAAATTTTCCTCTAATAATTGATAAATAAATATTATGAGTCTTATTAAACTTTAGAGTTATACTTTCGAATACATAGTATTATATATATAAATTTAAAAGGATACAAAAAAAAAAAAAAAAAANAAAAAAAAAAAAAAAAACAAAAAATGAAAAAAATTACCTCAAAACAACTTGAGGTTTACGATTTTTTGAATGGCATGCATTTTACTGATTGGGGCGGAACAGATCGGTCAGATGATATTTTGGGGTGTCTGGCACAAATGTCTGCTAAGGGAAAAAAAAAAGTAGGGGAGGGAGGCGAAAAGATATTATTATATGAACTGGCGTGTGCGACCAAGGGGGTTCCCCTTTTTATACTTTCTCTTTCGTTTTCGTCATTTATACACGTACAAATATAAAAATACTTACATACATATACATAACACACTGTCTAATGAAACGAACCCAAGTGAATCATTTTTTTTTTTTTATTTCTTTTAGTATATATATCCATGCTGCACCCGGTATCACCTCGGCGGATAATTTTGTAATACAAGGGGACCAAAAAAAAAATAAAAATATTAAGGGGAAAGGCCAGCAGAAGGCATTGAACTCTGCAAGATATGTACATCTAAAGTTAATATTTGTGATTGGGATATGTCTACTGAGATTTTTCACGGTTTTTTAAATTTTCAAATTGACATTTATCTAATGTATTAAATGTTACTTCACTTGTGTGTCTCCATTACATTTATTTATTGTATATTTATGTTTTATTGCACTGACGCCAAAGCAGACAGCCTTGAGCTGTATTATCAGATTGCTGGTTGTCTTGAAACACATATAGTTTGCAAAAAGAAAAAAAAACATGTACATATACAAGAAAAAAGACATATATTTTGTTTTCATTAAACTTTTTACATGCTTATTGTAAAAGTAATTCCAAATTGGTTTAGTCATTATAGCACGTACATTTGATGGAAAATATTCTCCGGATTTTCTTCGTAATTACTCCACAATCCACTTTTTCTGCGTTGCTCCAAAATTAGCCCAGTTTAGTTATTCTTGAATTAAACCAGTTTTAGACTAATACAAAATAATGTGGAGAGATATAGAAAAAAAAATTGCAAAGTTTTTTCTGTAAAAAAAAAAGAGCTATATTGTGATAAGACTCGATAAAATTTAAGAGGTTCATATAAGCATGTTATAATAAGGTTAAAACTTTTTGCTCATAAGTTTATTATATATAAATTGATCAAAAAAGTTATATATACTTCCGGAAGTAATTGAAATATTTTGACTGACTAATATGATACCAATTATTGTAAACAGGAGCAGGAAAAAAATATAATTATTCACGCCCTTGACTTTGATTATTTTACAAAACCTCCTTTTTTTATTCATCTTAAATCTTTTGAAAAATATTTTACCGCATGTGTTTTGAGTGAATTTCGATATATATATTTATCTTTTGTATACAGAAAATACATAAATGTATGTCTATGTTAATGCAAAGATCACGTTTTACAAGTTTTTTTTTTTTTAAAAAAAGAGCCCAAGTGCTATGATTATTTTTTGTTAGCTCTGTCACACTCTTATACTCAAAGCTAACATACCGAAAGCATAAATGTATAAACAATTTATTCCTGATAAAAATATATTTCTGATAATGGTTTTACCTTTTGTCACAATATTAAAAAAAATATCAAATTATATTTAACAGCATTTTAATAAGTTTAAATTTATTTTACCATCATATTGTAATACTCGAAATATTAACATAATAAAAACTATTTAAACAACATTTTATAATTTAAATCTTTGAAAAAAAAAAAAAAACAAATAACCTTCATAAAACTTGATATTAAATAAATGCAAATTATATTTTAAATGTACATAACATTTGGGCTCTTAAAAAAATTTATTTATTGTACTAAAAATTGTAATATAATGCCTACGTATTATGATTATTAAACGTAGAATAAAGTTATATTTTAAAAAACATGAATTACAAAACTCTGGTTGATTTGAAAAAATTTTAAATTTTTACTCCAAACAACGAGTTCAATTTTTTTATAACTCAAAGGTAAAAAAAAAGGACAAAAGAAGAAACAAATCATCATTGATATACCACCGAATTCTTTCCAGCTTATATCTTTGTTTTACTAATATTAAATTGTATTACATATATCTCAGTCATACCAAGGCAAAGTGTCATCTGCCTGACCCCGCCCGACCCCACTCACAACTCATGCATACCAACAATATCAGTGTATAGTAGTATAGTAGTATGTATAGTAAAACGAAACGACTTTCCCCCCACGAAATTGTTTTCCATCTCCTCTTTATTTTATTTTTTTTTCATACAGTCATCCTGATAAAAAACCACATTTACAAACACACACATACTAGGATAACAAATAAAAATATATATATATATTGCTCGTTAGTAGAGATCAAAGTATACACTTTTTGTATATATATATATGAATAAAAAAAGATAAAGATTGATGTTAAAAAAATGAGAAAGAGAGATAGAAACAAAAAAAAAAAAGATATTCACAGGAGCTATGTCAGCTCTCCACTCTTTGTTGCTGATGGCGCTGTTGGTCATATATATATTTATTGTACATACTGTAGTATGCACTGTGATCGTCTCAGCAACACGAGAAATAATGACGGCAGGGGGTATGGTAACAAGCAATTTCTTCCCCTTCCTCTTCATATCTCCTACTTGGTGAACCAACCGAGAATCCCGATGACTCCCACGCCTGAGGGTAGGGGAGACCATCGTCATGCCGCCATTCCTTTACCAAACCTCGAGCTGAACACAGTTAAATTTATTTCATAATATATTTTTATATATCTATATTTAAATATCAACAAAATAATTATTATTACTATTATTGAATAATATTTTAAATCATAGTCAAAAATTTTACAGTGAGAACATAAATTTACTTTTTTATTTTTTTATATTATAAATATATATAGATATATATATTTTTTTTTTAAATAAATTTTATAATTATTTAATAGTAGTTTAATTAATTTTTTATTGATTCATAAAAAAATTCATAATCACATAGTGCGTATACATTGACGTAGGCACGTGGGCAAAAGGCAATTAAAATACGTATAGAAAAGTTTTTTTTTAAATAGTGAAATATCAAATATATAATAATCTACAGCCGTTTTTTAATTAAATAATAATATAAAGTGTTATTTTTATATATCAATAGTATTTTTTTATTTTAATTTTTGCGAAATTATATTTTGTTCAGTGTGTACATACGTTTGCGCTCAAGTTAGCAAGTATTTTTGCATGTTCGTGTGTGTTTGTTTACATGTGTATGTGCCACCTCGTGGTTACGGAAAAGTGGTGGGAGGTCACCTTGAGAATAAGGTAAATCGGAGCGAGAGCTAAATATGCATCAAGAGAAAACGAAACATCAAGTGCAAATAATAAAATAATAATAATAATAATATCTTGATTATTTATTAATTAAAAAATTCAATAAATATATATATTCAAATAATAATAACATTATAATTAAAAAAATATTTCAAAAAATTATCGTATTGTTTTTTTCTTTGGGTAAATAATTAACTGATAATACATATAGTGAAGAGAAAATTCTGTAATAAGTTAGTGAATTTTTGCGACGTTACGCGATCCGAGGACCCCAATCATTTTATAAAGAGAAAAACAAAAAAAAAAAAAAGTAGTGTCGTAACAAAGTTCTTCTCGGTTATAACCAAGGCCACTCAATAGTCTCGTAACTTGTGTTTTATTATTAAAAAATAATAAGTTATTTATTTTTTATTTTTTTTGAGGGTGTGTGTACGTATGTTTATGACGCAATTAGACACAAAATAAAAAAAAGGATTTTAAAAATTTAAAAAAAAATTAAAAGTGAATATTGTTTGATATATATGGAAGGATTTTACTTGAATTATAAGTAAAAAATTAAGTAACCGGAACTATTTGAGGACGACATCCGGTGTAAAAAAAAAAAACAATAAAATATGTTTAGGGCTTACGGCACAACACCACCGGAAACACCGACTGGTGATGTCTACTCCTGGAACAATTCAGTCTTCAACAAAGGTGCAGTTATTTAAATATCATTATAATTTCAAGCAAATTTTTTAAATTTTTATCTGAAAAAAAAATATAACAAGTTTTGAAATTGTTATATTTTATTTATTTATTTATTTTTAATTTTTCAACGTCTTCATTATTAATGAAATTATTTATGTGTCACCTCATGCTCACTTGATATATTGAATTTATTATGTTCATTTTTTCCTCTATGCTTTTTTATTTATTTATTTATTTATTTTTTTTTTGCATCAATGTGATAATCAATATTACCTCGTCATGATTATATATATATATATACTGAAAATATTATTGTTGTTATTTAAAGGCCTTGAGGCGATGAAAATTTAAACACGCACATATATAACCATTGCGCGCGATCTATTTAAAAAAATATTTTACAATAAGTAGAGCTAGTTTTTTCTCTTAATATTTTTATTAATTTCCTTTCGTGTCAATGTTATTTTTATAATAAGTATATATATATAAATTACCAGTGCATGTCCCCCTTCAATTCAATTAATTTTTGTCTGAACTTTTTTTCAATTTGACCATTTTTTTTAGACACCATCACAATGGGACACCCTGTATATGAATATGAAGATTTTTATACGATTGCGTTATCAAGTTTTGTGTCATTTTTTTTTTTTATTTATCCAATACAAATTTTTTTTTTGTTTATTTTCAACATTTAGTTGTGATGATGAAATTTCTTATTTTCATAAAAAAAAAAAAAAAAAAACTTGAATTTCTGAATGATGTGAACCATACCTTAGAAGTTACATAATAATTAATAATTATACTTCAAAGAATATTTATTGTTAATTTTTGAGGTCATAAACTTGTAAATAAAACAAATAATTTCATTGTTTTTACAACACTTTAATGAACTTCATTAATTAACAATACATTAATTATATTTAATTTTTAAAATTACTGAAATTAAACCTATTTTAAAAAATATAATATAAAAATTTCTTTATATACACTTAAATCGTGTTATTTAAATTGATAGTTTTCATTTAAACAATATTAATTTGTTTTTATCATTCATTAACTGTTCATTTAAATTCATTTGAATATTTTTACTATGTAGGTTTAATTAAATTATCAATTTTTTTTTACTACAGCTTACTATTAATTGTGTACATTAATAATAACAATAATATATGTCACTTTATATATGTATATACGGGAGATTTGTTGTTGTATTCGAGGTTGCATTGTTGTCTCACTCCATCGTCATTTATATCATTTGATTTGAGGTCAAATGATTTTTCTTTTTTTTTTCTACAATTGGCTACTGTCTAGTTTATAAGAATAATAATAACAATAATAATAATAATATATGGTATTTCGTTTATAAAGATATTTGTTTGTATTGTTGTCTTATTTTACCTCAATTTATAACTTTTATTCTATTTTTGTACAAAACGTGCCAGCAAAACCAAACGAAACGTAACGAAACGCTCGGCGCTCGCAACAAGAGAGTGCCTTGACCTGGCCTGACCTGCGCAACTTTGCACCCCACGAAAGGATATAAACCTGCTGTAGTGTATCCCCCACTTTCTCCCTTCATAACCCTCTCTCTCTCTCTTTCTCGTACTCACACATACTTTTTCTTCCACATCTCTTCCTGATCCATTCAATGACGATACCCCATTTTCAGCAGCTTCAGCCCCATTACCCATATCGATCGAAAGACTTCATATTTTTATCATATTCCTTCTTTTTCCCATATACTTTTATCTCTCTCTCTCTCTCTTTCTCTTTTTCTCCCTCTCTATATTTTCTCTATTTTTTCTGTACTACAAATGCATTTTATTGATTTTACACAATGTTTTTCTTGTTTTTTTTTTATTTTTTGTCCCTTTTTATATTTTGATCATTAGGAAATAGAAGATTATTTTCAATTATATACCTGTATATTTATTATTTTTAATTAAATGAATAATGATGATGACATTGTTGTGATTATAATAACAATGATTATTTAATTTTTTTTTTATTTAATTTTTACGTAATGTTATAATGAATTACGTGTATTTTATACTTTCTGTATTTTTTTTTTTTTTTTTTCAAANTTTTTTTTTGCTGCTTGGTATTGAGTCGTATTATGGCTTTGAGAATTTAGGACAACATTTTTATTTGTATATTATTTTTTTTCTTTTTCAATGTTCAACTATTGTTGTGCTTGCTTGATTTGTGTCAGTTGATTTTATTTACGCTTTTAAATTTGTTATTTATTGTACGAAAAATAATACCACATGTTGGAAAAATACTATACGTCGTCATTTAAAAAAATTAATTAAATTTACTCAACAGTGCAACAATTTATTTATATTTTTTAATCTCACTCGATATTTATTTTTTTTAATTCAATTTCATCGATTATATTATATTATTTTTTGTTTTTAAACGAAGAAAGTTTGAATTTGAATAAAATGTATATACATATACAAGTCCGACCAGAAAAAACGGCCTTATTACGAGAGTATAATTTTTTTTTTTCGTTCGTAAACCGGTCAAAGATTTTTAAAAGTGCCAATCACTAATTTGTGAAATGTACAGCCTTATTCTATAATTAAATTTAACAAATTTCGATTATATAAAAAAATAAAACGGTTATATTTTACAAGTAAATAAACATATAATAATATAAATAATAAAATAATTACTATAGCATATATGCCATGATTTTATATTAATTTTTTATATTTCAATTATAGTTAACGTAGTTCTATTTAAATATAAAAAATTTAATATTAATTTTAGAAATTATACCCAAATCAATTTAAATTGATTTTACGCGTCTTTGAATTATTTATTTTCTCCGAGTATACCTCTTTGTATATTATATATATATTCATAATTTTTAACGCTGTTCTCCTAAAAAGATTCGCAGTGACTGTCAAAATCTAATTGCTTAAAACAGGTTTTTTTGAAGGTCGATTTTCACTTTTTTATATATGTCCTTGACTCTTATTTATTGTCATTGCAAATGCTAACTTAATTAGGAATTGTCTACGTTTGAAAGCTGATGAATAATAAATATTTTTGCAATATCGGCCTTAATAACCTGTAAAAATACGATATTTTAAATGTGCCTATTACATAGCAGCATTGATGGAAAACTTTTCGAGCAGTTATTTTTAAAAATGAAAGCAATGATTCGTATCGAACCGTCAAACTCATATTAGGGATCATCACCTACCTCGCTCGCTCATTTAAGAGATTTTATCAATTTTTAACTTGAGAAACGCTTGAAATTTTCACAGTTAATCCTTGAAATACTTTTCTATTTTATATAATTTTTTGAAAATTAATAGGAAGCTCGTTATTTTTATATTAATTTTCAAATTTGACTATATACTTTTAACATTGACTTTTGTGGAGAATACGATTCGCATCTATATAAATAGACATTATTGGACGACAGTAGGACATCGAAATAAAAAACAATTATTAAAACAAGTATTTGCCTTGCCTCTATCGGCGAAGCTGCAAACTAACTTTTTAAAAGTACATACATGAAGGGCAGTGTAATCTGTGAATGACAGCCCTGTGTATTGAGTGTGCGATAGTGTCCCACGACCATCGACCCTCATAATTTTTTTTCAAACTCCACCCCTGTTTCTAGTCCCAATATGGCCTATACTTTTTTATACTATATTTACACTTTAACATATATGACGCACGTACCAACGCAAACATGAAGCCAACATAACCAACTGTTTTTTCTTGCAATGTTACACTATATTTGCACAATATTTCTAATTATATACTGTAAATAAACTTTGCAAAATAAAAAATTGGTCATGAATGTATCAAAGATAATTCAATCTTATAATACAATAATAATTAATATGTAAAATAATTTTTTAATTCAAAAAAAGAAGTGGAAATTTTATTTTGTTAAAGTTGGCAGTAACTTTTGGACCAATGAATAACAGAGTAGCTTCATTTTCTCTTTTTGGCACTAAATAAATGGTCGTCATTTTTGACAAAATGCTCATTGACATTTCGAAAACCTGCTTTTCATAAGTAAAATAATATTTTTTTTCACTCACAAATTTTCCATGCACCAAAAATAAATTTCGTCATGACCAATAACTAAAATTTAGTCTTTTTCCAGAAGTTGCGTTTTACTGATCGCGCAAAAAATTTTCAAATTTTGATCGGTCAATCAATGAGTAATTAATTATAAACTTTACAAAAATGAAATGTGGCAACGTATGGCATGTATCAAACACACACACGCATGCGCTTTACACTTTATCTTTTTACAGTGTAGCCAAGTCTCAATTTCGTCTATGACGTCAGAAGCGCCCTGCAATCCCCGCAATGAATTTGTGCACCACCTCCTCAATGACAGCAATAAACTTAAAATCGAATCTGTCATACGGCTTCATTTCGATTTTTGTATTTTATGTATCAAACTTGCTGAAAGTTTCGAAAAACTGCAGCCATTTCAGCAGTTTATCAGCTGTCTTCGTTATGGGTCGAAGTATTTTTGTCAAATTTTCAGGTTATTTACATATTTCTTTGAGTTGAAACACGGCTACCTTAAGGATGAAACATTTTTCTGTTCTGTGAATTACAAAAATCATGACTTTTATCTGTTAAGTTTCATTATAATGCTTACACCGTTTTTTAATTATTCCAAAAAGAAAACAAAAAAATTCCACCTTGAGTTTTATAAAAAGTCGAAAAATCTGCTCAAAATAATAAAAGTCAGTGAGGGACGATTAAGCAATAAGAAGTTGTTGCTCATCATTCATACGCAATAATGGTTATGGCACACTGAGTAAGATCTAAACTTTTAACTGAGAAACTGTGAAGGAAAGGATGGGTGATAGGCAAAATATCAAATCGACTCAATCAAATAGACAGTGAGTAGAGGATATACGAACTTGGTGAAATAGAAAAATCCGAGGGCCTGAATAGTCATAGTTTTAAGGCACTGAATTCGGACGTTGCCAGAGTTAGAGAGAGAAAAAGAGTAAAAGCAAACGAGCCCCGGACAAATCGATAGTTGAATGCCCTCCAATTGACATGCGTAGCCCCTACCTGAATCCTTTTGCTATACTACAAACAACCACAGTCTATATATATCATAATTCTGTCTATTTTTTTCCATTGCTTTCATATATATTTATTTATTTATTTTTTTTTTTGATATCTCTTTCTTCGTCTTGTCCTTGGTAGACCCAGCTATATTTATTCACTCCCACATCAATCACCCTAAATAGAAAAGCATATATGTGTTATGATGTTCCAGATGCTGATTTCAGACTTCTTCAACACTATTATTATTTCATTATTTTTTTATTATATATATTTATACACTTGTGCTGTTGGCCCATCTCAATTATAGGTGTATACTTATAAACACATTCGATTAATTTTTATTAAAAAACTTGCTTATGCATTTATATATAAATTTTTTTGAAAATAATTTACTGAACAACTCATTCAACAACTTTTATTTATTCAACAAAAAATATTTTTTATTTATCTCTCTTTTATTAAGTTTCTTAATCCAATTGACGCAATAACATCAATTAACTTTGTTGTTTGCATGAAAATTAAAATCAAGATTAATGATAGTTTATTTATTTATTCATTTATTTATTTTCATTTGGTACTTAATTGAAATTAATTTATGCACTTTTGGATAGAAAATTTTAAATTACAACCAAAAAGGGTGAGGATTAATTCCATGAGAGAATTTGTTATGTTTAATGAAAAACATTGAATTTTGTTGATATACATAGCCATGGATGAATGGAGATATATATATAATATATATTGATGAGAATAAAACGTGGGAAGTGACCTATTGTGAGATAATATGTAGTTGTAACTATTAAAAGGCGCGTGCGCATAAAATAATTTCCGTTTGGCCGAGTTTAGATATGTCAAACAGCCTTTAAAATTTTCTAAACATATTGTCATTGTTTTTTATATTTCAATTTTTCTTGTAATTTATTTGTCAATGATTTTTTCGATTTTGATATAAATTAAATAATATTACGGTATTAAAAATTCTTAAAAAAAATGTTAACATATTTTCATGTGAATATTTAATTAATTATTATTTTATAAAATTATATTTTTTTCTTGTAAAATTAAAATTATTTGCACAATTTTTTTTTCAAAGACTCTTTTCAAAGAGAAAAAGTTGCTAAATTACAAATATATTTTCTTTAATTTCAAAATATTTTATTTCATTCAAAAAAATAAACGTGAGAAATAATATTTAATTTAAAAAGTAAATAACAAATATTTTATAATCAAAAATAAAAAAATATTTTTTATAAAATTAGACTTTTAAAAATTATATTTGTTTTTAAAACAAAACATTTTTTCTCAGTGTACATATAAAAAGTTTGTGTTTTAAAAAATAATTCCATTTGTAAAAGTTAAAAAATAATTTGCGATCAATTTCCAGACAATTGAAGTACAATACTTTATTTTGAACAATAAAATATAAAAAAAAATACTCTTAAGAAGTTTCATAGCAATTGATGGTTCAACTCTAATTTTATTTTATTTTTTGCACACCCAAACAAATTACTAATTAGTATATTACATAACTAGTTCGGGAGGTATAGGTGATTTGAACTCGTATATGGTTAAGCTTATTACTTTGCTCATCAAACGGAAGGGTATGGTGAGTTAATGGTTTAGCGCAGGCAGGGTCGGAGTCGAGGCGTAGCCATTCGTTTATTCACATTCATACCTGTAATATATATTCAAGCATTAGATAAAAATATTTTTCAATATTTTGTAAAAATTCTCTCTATTCAAACTTTTGGTTAACGTTTATGAAAAAAAAAAAACCAATGAACTCTATATATATGCAAGTAGGGGACATTGCACGTGGCAATACATGTAACTAAATAGGTTAATATGAACATCCGTATGTCGAGTTGTATCGCACATAATGTCATGCATCCAAACTAAAATAATATTATTAATAAAATTCCATTTTACATTATAATAAAATTTATCATATACAAAATACAAGTGTTTGCAGTTGTAAAAAAATTTTATAAGTTTGTTTTTGTTTTAAAATAAGTTTTAATTAAAAGTATTTTTTTAATAATCAATTTTGATAAAATATTCAATTCACAATAACGAAATAATAATACTATTAATCAGTTTATTAATTTTTCTAAAAATTAAGCTGATAAAAAATTGAAATATTTTTTATTATTATTTGTCTTTTTATTAATACAATTATTATAGTTTTTCTTAACGTATGTAATTTTTATTTTTTTGTTACATTGTTCATTAAAAAATATTTAATTATTTAAAATGAAAATTATGAAAAAATATTAGCATGTAGGCAGTATTCATTTTTAATGTTTACATTTATTTTTATTATCTTGAAAAAATTTACTTAGCATTATTTACCAAAAGTTGAAGATATTTTTTTTTATTTATCTTTTCATATCTCATCTCATCATTTTTTTTTATTTCGTCTTGTAAGAATATTGTACATAGCTATATTTTAAATTGCCAATGGGAGTGACAGTACCATGATTGCAAATTGTTGAACGTCAAACTATTATTTTTCTCGGCAAGCATCTGTTTTGTTGCGATTATAAATTCACTTAAATCCTGGTACTACGTTTATATTTTTCTATGTTTTTATGAAAATAAAAATGTGTGGTCATTAACCCTGAAGATATAAAAAGTTTAATTAAATTTTTTTCTTCATTTAAAAAAAAAAAAAAAAAAATATGAAACATTAAAAAAATCTCAACGATTCTGTCTGTGGTTTTAAAAGGAATTTTCAATTTTCTAGTTACATCAACAGGTTAAGAATCGCTGAGTTGAACAATTTTTTGCAGTACTTATATTATTATTTTTATTTACCAAAAGAAATTTTTCATTTTATTTTTCAATTTATCAAATTAATGTCGCACTTGAGTAGATATCATTATTTCTTTGAATTAAATAAAGTTATATAAACTACCTATTTTATTAAACTCAATTTTTAAAAATTTATTTATAATTTTTTGAGTATATAAAACTGCAAGATTAAATTAAAATTACACGTATTAATTAGACACACAAAATTTTACACATTTTATTAGACAGATAAAAATATTACACATATTATTCGATACAAAATAATTTATTTCAATGTGTCGAATATCAATTAATACGTGTCTGATTATAATTGAAATAAATTATTTTGTATCGAATAATAAGTGTGATATATTTTTATGTGTCTAATTAATACGTGTAAATTTAATTTGTGTCGTTTTAAATTGTGTCTTTTTTATTTGTGTAAATTCTATGTGCTTCTATGAAAACATCAAGTGCCAATTAATATGGATATTTTCTTTCACATAAAAAAATAAATGTCAGACAAAATAAAATCAAATATACGAGTTGAGAGTTGATTCCTCCCTAAACTTTAAATTCAAAAGATTGATACACTGATGCATGTTAGTGCATTAAACATCTTACATTATGTATTACCATATATAAAATTCTCGGAACATTAATCAACTTATGAATACTGCACTCTGCAGTTACTGCTTGTATATTAAATATTCCATAAATCATAAAAAGTGAAACTTCTTATGTTTCCATAAAATTTCTCGTATCTTTACAATCTATAAAATGTATGTATAGTTATTGTACTTACTAGCAACAATAATTATTATCACAATTATTCATATGATCATTTATTACTTTTCTATGAGCTCAGTATTATCATGATCAAATATATTTAAAATACAAATAATTACCGTAATTTAATCGACAATTAAAATCATTTATCGTGTATTATACTTGATTAAATATTTCAAACTTCATTATAAATCTTTTTTAGTTAACAAAATGAAAGAAAAAAAAAATGATTTATAGTTTTTGTTGTCATTTTAATACTAATACCAGAAGAATTGAAGTGTTTGAATATATTTTTTTTATTTTTCTTTGGAAGAGAAAAATATGAGGATAAAAAAAAATTTCATGGTTAGCTGAATTACGGCTTTCGTATTTTCACTTTGTTTATTTTGAGGTGAAAAGTATATTGATTTCAATTTTGCGGAAGCAAAAACGCCAGGAGCTCCATTGTGGAATTAAATTTGTGCCAAAAAAAAAAATAAAAAGAAATTCAATAAAAAATTTGTTTTTTAATATATATTTGATAATAAACATGGCTTGATTATTATTTTACATTTATAATATCAGTTAAACGAAATAAAAAAAAAGTAAATTATGCTCTATAAGATATAGCTCTTGACATTATATGGATAAAAAATAGTCAGGCAATCGATGAATTTTCTGTGATTTGATTCGCTTATATTTAATTTAAATTTAATACCTATAGATCAATAACAGAGTTTAACTGTATTTTTTTTTTTTTTTGTTTCAGGATTCATCAGCTGCAATGCCAGTACACTCCAGTCCCTGGCACAATTACATGGTAAGGAACAATAACTCTACTCTCATTCAAATAATAATCATAACTTTTAATTTATTCATTCCTATACTTGATTTTTTTTTGTGCCAAAAATATACATAAAAAAAATCTACATGTATCTTTTTTTTAAAAAATATTAATTCATGTCTCTCATGATGAAATAATTTTGATAAATTATTCACCATAAATTTTGTTAATTAAAAACGCACGNCTACAAAACAAATAATATTCAACATTTAACAAGTTTTATAAGAAAAACAAATAAAAAAAACGAAGCTTGCATCTTGGTACTAAATTGTTGTACCAGAACCACAATTTTTGTTGAACATTTCTCTCCGTGCGGAAATATACATTTTGTATGTGGTCTTGAAATTACATCAATAAATTGATAAGTCTCTTACAACTGTCCAACATAAAATCAATCTTAATTTAAATAAAAGTTTTTATTTCAAAACAGTTTAGTTTCTTTTATAAACAAATAAAATAAATCAATATTGTATATAGTGACATTTATTATTAGTAAACTAAACAGTATAAAATATATCAGGTACAAAAATACAGCAGATGCTTAGAAATAATGTTATTTAAGTCGTTATTTTTTGTTGTTTTTTTTTTTTTCATACATAATATACATCAGCATACGCACATCGACATGTGCTTGTGTCATAATGTGTACACGCACTTTGCATGCATATATAGGTAATACATGCACGCGTTTCTATTTCCATATTACTTCTCATACTTTCATAATCACTTATTATCATACATATTACCTGGTGATTGTGTTATGAAAAAAAAAAAAATTACTAAACATAATTCTTTCTTCATCTTCCCTTCGGTAAACACAAAAAAAATTTAAATAAATAAATTATATTTTGATTAAGAATATGGTTCAATTCGCTCGGTAATATTTTTTTATTTTGAACTGGTTATTTTTCTGATTTTATTAATTTTTTTTCCCCATTTTTATTTGAAATGTGTTTAGCATCAGTTGATATTATTAGCAGACGTATCTATTTATGTACTTGACATGTACATGGTAATTGAATTCTGAGTTTCGAGGTCTTTTTTAGTCAATATTAAAAAAATTATATATTTTAATAATACAGTGATAATTATTAATTTTTCAATAATTTTATTTTTATTGTTTGATTAAAAAAAAATTAAAATAATTTGATCAATAAATATTGGTGTTGTACTATTTAAATTAAAATAAAAGTTAAAAAAAAAAATCAGTATATGCAATATTTGGAAAGTAAAATTTTATGGAAATTTTCAAATTCCGTAAGTATGTTTTTTTTTTTTTTAAAGGAAAAAGGGTGTTGTAGAATGTATGAATATTCATGAAACAAAAATGTAGATTTAGTTTCGACGACAGCCGGCAAAACAATACATTCATTAGACATGTGGTGTGTTTTGAATATCCGTGGGACTTTTAAAGAATTACCTATGTTCTTTAATATTTTTGTTTTTCAAATAAAACACACATTAATTATTATAAAATTGACGGTCACGGTATAATGACTTGGCAAAGTACGAACAAGAGGCAACCTACTATACTTATATTAGCCCCTTTAGTTATGCCAACCTATTAATATTAAAAACATAGTGAAAGACGCATTTTTCGTTATACCATTGAGTTCAAAGCTCCAAAAGATAGTGTCAAGGCCACCTGTCGAGTTCACTAGAACATAAATTTAATTTTTTAAAAAACATGCATTCGAAATTTTTATCTATACAACTTGAAACATTTTGTTATGTTTTTTTATTGATTATTTGTATAATTTTATTAATGTCCATCATGGTGATGAAACAATTTAAATTCGAATAAAGAAGTCGTGTAGAAAGTGGAGCTGTTTTTGGAAAAGTCATGAAAGTTCTCTAAAATTATACACAAATTATGTAGATCTTTCAATTTTAAATATTTATTTTTCAATGTTAATAAGTTAGGCCTTTTTTAATTAATGATTATTTAAAAAATTCTTCTAAAAAACCCATTGGTTCTTATGGAAATTACCATCATTTGTATTTAAAAACAAATTAAATTTAATTAAAAAAATATTTATTTCATGAACTCGTTGAAAAAGACATCTCATCAACTTGTAAATTTAAATAAATAATAAAACAAGCGGAAAAAAAAATATAAATTGAATATATTTTTACATATTCTTTTAATGTAAGCGATCAGTATTTATTTTTTTACAGTAATTTTCATACTGCGACTGTTTAAATTTTTCAATCTTAGACTTTTATAAATTTACTAGACGTAATTAATTTTTTGATTAATTTAGTTTTTTTTTTTTTAAGATTAAAACGAATAAAACTGTCCTTTGACAGCTGACGAATTCCTCGAGAGTGCGACGTCTGGTTTCGAGTGTAGTTTTTTTTTTTTGAGGTCTTTGAAACAAGCACTCGTTAATTTACTGGATTTTCTAATTTTCTTGCAAACTCCTAATTATAAAATATTTTATTCAAAGCAGAAAAAGAAAAAAATTCCACCTTGTATAGACTGAAAGTAATTGAAAAATTAAAAGAAAAATGCACATTTTATTTTTACACCCTCAAGTATACCTTCTTAATTTAGTAATTAAAACATTATATTTTATCATTACCATAATATTTTTTTAATTGAAAAACTTATAATCATGTGTAGGGAAATGCGACAAACTTTACGCTCCAGCGAGATGATTGCGCTAGCTATGAGTAATATTGAATTTTTAGAATTTGAATGACATGCCATCTTGTGAGACATGGAGTCTTCAAAGATAGAGCGTAAAATATAAATCTCGATTATCGTGGATGACTATTCATAATTTGTAAATTACCAAAAATGATTGCTTAGAACTTAAAATGACTCGGGTAACAATATTTTGAGACTGTCATCTCTCACATGTCAAAACCAGTGTTTAATTGAAGTTTACAAGAAAAATATAATGCATGAATGACATGAAATAACTGCAACTCTTGTGACTTTTTAATTTCATCCAATTTTTTCTTAAGGACCTATAATTTTCTGGATAAATTTCAAACCTTTATATACATAAGTTAGTATTGGTTTGTTTTTTCACACTCTTCACATTCTTTGATCAGAACTACTTGGCCATGATTAGCATTAATTAATGTTTCAGTGTATACTTTTGAGGGAGGAAAAAAAAACTTCAAGTATAGGTGTCTCAAGTGTATATTCTTCGTTATTTTTTGCGTTCACTTCATTGCCATGAAAACGTGACTACTTTTATGTTTATATATTTTCATCCACGAANTTCATTCACGAATAAATTTTTTCCTTTTTTTTTTTTTTTTTTTTGTTACTAAGCCAGTACTTTGTCTTTTTTTTTCATAAATATTATATATCATAAGAAGACATGATACAGCTGTCCTAATCAATTAATTTTTATATCAATCCATGTTGTTATTAAAAAATCATTGATTAGTTACACAGATCGTATGAGAACGTATATAAAAAAAATGAGTACATATGTACTTATATGATATGAGGGAAAAAATTCTCTTCATTCTCATGCCGTAAGATAGTCTTATTTTGCAATTTATTACAAACAATTGATCATTTTAGGAAATTGCATAATTGCATAAAATACCGGTCATGGTAACTGGATTCTTTCTAATTTTTTAATACATACTCAAAACATTTAATTTATTCAAAACGAAAAATTGAAAATTTTAATTTTCGTCCAATGTGTTTTCCTTTTTGATTTTTTCGTTTATGTTAAAACAAAAATGTAAATTTTCTTATTTAGTTGATTGTCGTAATAAAAAAAAAGAGTTGAGAGGGAAAAAAAATGATATATATATAGGGATAAGATAAAGCCAAATCGTCTGAGAATTTTTACAACAAAAAAAAAAAAAAAGCATTTATATAGAAATAAATGTTGGACTTGTATCATGTACGTGCTTCTCAACAAAGTCACGTACGTGAAAGCACTAAAGACCGGAAAAATGGTTTGAGTATACTATTTTAAATATACCTACATTAACAATGAAAAAAATTGTAAAAAATATATTGTATAGCTGTTAAAGTGACAAGATCAGTTATTCTGTCTTTCTTAATTTTACTATTATTCAACGAGTAATTAATTCAAATAATAACTCTGTAAAAACAAATAAAAAGCAAATAGTCCAAGGAGTCTTCGATTAAATATGCCTTATTATTAGAAGTGCAATCATTTTATATATCTGTCATTTTTAGTCATTTGTATCGTGACAGAAAGTGTCAAAAAAATCAACAATAAGATGTTCATATAAACAGTGAAAATTGTGTGGACATTCTCTTGTTAACATTTTCACAGGGGAATGAAATATAATAATGGTAAATTATTGTAATTAAAAATAGAATGTTTCGATACAAAGTGCCAAAACAGCTTTTTGGGCACCGAATAATAATGGTAGAACACGAACACGAAATCGAAACGAAAGCGATGACTCCGCACTGAAGGCACTATGCGATGTTCAAAATCTTTTTTCCATTGCTCATGATCGTTGTGTAAAATTCAAGATTTTTTGGATCATGGGCGGTGTAATTTTGCATGTTTTAGATGCTTGCGTTAGGAAAAAAAAAACATTCTGAGCTTAAAAATACATCACTCTAGTATTTGAAATACAGTCTTGTTATATTTTTTTCTAATTCATCGGAATTGTATCGTAATTTTTTGGAAAAAAACAATTGTTCTTCAAAATGGTCAACTTTCGAAATACTCTTACCTTTTTTAAGAAAGACAGATTTTGAATTCTCAACTTGGGATCTGCTCAAATTTTGTACTGTACATATATTTTCAGTAATACATATTCGTGATTTAAGTATATAATTTTCGAATGAAATGCACTCACCCAATAAAAAGTTAAATCAATTTGAAGAGTTTTTTTTTTTTACTTCTTGTAATCAAATAATTGATTCGAAAATACTGGCAATTTTCAATTTTTATTCGATTACAAGAACCACAAAAACCACATCGATCATTATCAAGGTTTTCATAATAAAAAAACATTTTTTTTTTTCATCAAAATAAAAGTAAGAAATAATCAAGTTTTATTTTTTTAATTATTATTATATAATTAATAACATTTTATTGAAAAATTTTCAGTTTAGAAGATTTAAAACAAATAATGACACTTCAATATATTATTTATTTTTTTAATTTTCATGTTAGTTTATCAATTTTCAATTATATATAACTTAAGTTAACTGAATATAGTTGCACTAAAAAAAATGATGGTGTTGATGCAGTGGTATTGTAGCAAGGGAACTAAGGTCCGTTGCAACTTACAAGGTCCTCTGTCACAGTGGATCAGTGGACCTCGGGTACTGCTTATTATGTAAATATTGTTCTTTCACTGATAAGTTATCAATTACAAACTCATCCATGAATAGAAACTTATTATTATAAAAAACAAATAGTAGTAACGCGTGCTAACACAAAACAATAATCAACAAAAAAATTATAAAATATATTATATAAAGACGAGCATATGATTCCATTGCGTGTGTACGCTGATTCTCAGGTCCGCTAAAGCAGTGGACCTTTCGTCAATCGCAGCAAGGGAATGGTTCAATGCAACAAAGGACTACGGCTGCCGAAACTTTAGACCGCTGCGTCAACACCATCGTTTTTTCATCATGATGAATATATATATTCAACTTTATTTTTTGCAATCTAGATTGTCTGAAAAACAAACTAAAAATAGAATACATATACAAACACAAAACTTTTTATTTTTTTAGAGGACATTTTTATTTTTATATTTTTTTTTATAGATACTTGAGAAGGTGTTTGTCATGATCAAATAAAAAATAAAAAAAGAAAGTTTGCGTGTTCAGCATATCCATATTTAGTGTACATATAATTTCATAAATTTATGTAAAATGAATTGCATGGTAAAGTCAAAAACATTATTAAAACAAAAAAGAAACTAATAATAATAAAATTTATGAATTATTATTTTTATAATGATAAATCCAAACGTACTTTATATTTATTTTAACAATGATATATAATGATTTTCTTTTATTAATTCAAAATGAATTTAACAGTATGTATTTCAAAAGAAAATTATGAAAACTAACTAATATTGACATGTTGGAAAATTTCCATCAAGTTAGACCAAAGTTTGAACTTTGAATCGCTCTGAGTATATCAATCGTCAAAGAATAATATTGAAACAAGGCTTATTATTGTTATTAAAAAAAAAAAATAAATAAACAATCTTCTAGAATAATTTTTTATAAATACATTATATGATTAAAATGCATAATTCGTGCATATTATTTTTATTACAATTACAATAAATAATATCATTTTAAATGGAAATATGTGTCTTTACTTTTTCGATATATTCATGGTGGACTCTTGAACCGTAGGGGTCGCCTGCGGGCTAAAACGTGTTACGAATTTTGATGATGTTTTGTGTGTGTGCACGCTTCTGCATTTTATTATTATCAGTTTATTTTATTTTTTTTTGCTTTACCTGAGGGCACTTACGTGGCACGGTCAGCAACCTTTATTTTTTTTTGTTTTTTAAATTACATGATTACATGATGCAAAAAATAAATACATGATAAATATGTCATGTAATTCAGGATTTTTCCGATTGAAAACTTTCGAATTTTGCTAATTTAAATTTTACTATTATTGAATATTAAATAAAAAATTACTATGCCAGTAACTTATCTCCATGGCGTTATTAATGAAAATAATAATAACCTCAAAATTTGTATTTTCTTAAAATAAAATAACAGAAATCCAATATTTTTTTCAAAAAAATTAACTATTTTGCGAGAGGCTATCCAAGTTTGAAGTCACCACATTGAAAATTTATCGACTACATATTTTCGTGTAACAAATAAACTTAGAAAAAAAAAATCAAGTAACGTTCTAAAGTGTATGAAGAAATAATAAATCCCATGTAATGGCTCGAACCAGCAACCTTCAGACTAGAATGTTCTGTAACGTCAGTATATTTATGACGGACTAAAATATATTTCTTTTTGATTTTTCGGTAACTTCTACATAATTGAGTCTTCTGGTGAAGAATTCAAAGTTATTACTAGATTTTTTTTCTTTATACTCAATGTAGAAATTTCAAAAAAAAATACAGAAAAATTTTTTTTGTAAAATTAATTCGGAAAAATCAAATTTTTTTTTGTCAAATATGCCAGTTAAAAATATATAAAAGCCAATATTAAAAAAACAGTTTACATTACAAAAAATTATAAAAAGGAAAACACTTTTGTGTCTGTATAAAAAATGAGTGAAGATTGAAGGGCGATGGTGAAATGAATAAATGAAAGAAGAGAATAATGCATTGGTCGTACAATTTACATCTGTCTTGAACAGCAGGATACTTGGTGATCATTAATTCTGAAGTGAGAAACAGATAAACTTGTGACATTGAAGAGTTTGCATCGCCCTCGATTTCCTCTAAGGAAATACCATCTTCCCCTTTTTTTATTTTATCTTTTTCTTGCTTTTTTCTCACAGTCACTTATACTTCATCTTTTCTAAAGGGTTTTTTAATTTTCTGTAAACATTGTTTTACCATATACACATAAACATGAAAATAAAATTAACAAATCAATTGATAATCAATGATTATAATAAAATCGATAAATTAAAAACGTTTTAGTTTTTTAATATTTTAATTCGTTATGTTTGATTAGATTTAGGCTAAAATGTACAAACCACTCACTTGGACTTTTAAAAATTCTATGAAAATAAAAATGAATGAAATAAAATAATTTAAAAATTAAAATTATTACGTAAGACAATTAATTAATTCATAAATCAAGGATAAAAAAAAAAAACTCAGTATAATTGAATATTTACATGAACAATTGAAAAAAAAATTAAAATAATTAAGGAACTAATTTATTTTTAGTTTTTTACTATGACATGAAATTAATTTTTTCGAGCAACATTAATTTATTTTTTGAACCATATAGTATTTAATTATTGTGAATTAAAATTTGATGATGCTCGTATACTCAATACGTGTTAAAATTATTAACTTTGTAATATTATTATCTTGTAATCGGTACCACTGGAAAATTTGAAATTAATTCAGCATACCGGCAATTATCTGCTTAATAAGCATCGGCAATATTGGTTACATTTATTCCTAATTAGATTTCTATATACAAATTGAATTTCTGTAATAAAAATTTATTATCTTTACAAATGTGTTGATATAATGGATATAATTTTTTTATTTTTTAGTGATTTAACAAATCAAATATCGGTAATATCAATTAATTAAAAAAAAAGTTACTTGAGTAAAAAATAAAAATGATGAATCTGTTAACTGAAAAGCCAACTTGAATATATATATTTTTATTTCAATGAAAATTGTTCCCCAAACAGTTTCTATAATAAATGAAAAAAATAAAAAATACTATATAACCGAATAAAAGTATATGTCTGGAAAATTCAAATATCCGTCTCGTCTCATCTCAAGCATGTCAAATTCTCTTTTTTTTTTCTTTTTATTTTGTTCTCTCTTCATCCTCTTTTTTTTCATTCTAATCCGAGACACCCTAAAACGCGATTGAAAAATCTTCCATCGTCACTGTGAAAATTTCCAAGTCATTTCTTTCAACATGATTTTTTATAGCATCTTATTTATTCCAAAAATAAAAAATCTTGGTTTTTATTTTCGAAAAATAAATGTTTATTTATAATTTAAAAAAAAAAGAAAACCAATTTTACTAAAAGAAAAATTTTAAATGGAAAAAAAAGTTTTATTTAAAGAAAACTTGGTAATTACATTTTGAGCATTATTGATCATTGCGAGAGAAACACTTTTTTACTTTTTCCTATCTCCTCATTAACTCCACGTCAACGGTTAGTCGATATCAACGACCCGCACCATGTATAATTATCATGAAATAACACTTCACCATAATTATCTTTAAAATTACATACTGCTTATGTCAAACAGCTCGAAAATAGTCAATGAATCATGTTTAATTTTGTACTTGATTCTTATAATTTTATTTAAATAACAATAATTACTAATACATTAATAAAAATACACTAGTTCATTCTAATTAATTTTTATTGATTTATTCATAAACAAATAAAAATTTGTCAAAAAAGTATCAAAGTTATTATCTTTTTCGAATATATTTTAACACTCTAGATTTTTACAAAATTTATCATTTATCATTTTTTTTATCATGAACAAACAATCTGGTTTTTATTAGTAAAAAAAAAACCCAGTGATACGTCTCAAGTACGTGAAATTTACAGGAAAATCTAGTGAAAATTAGAAGAAATATTTTTGCCAAAGAACGTAAGCATTACTGTTGATTGTCAATTTAATTTGACTGAGTTGATTATTTATCTTTCAAGTCCACAAAATCTACTGAAATATATAAGAAAATTATTATTTCAAATGATGACAGTAATGAAACAGAATAAAAAAAAGATTGGATATATATTTTTAGATTGTTTGCATTTAAATTAATATTGAATGGCTGAATAGCAGAATTACAGTCGAAAATTTTTTATGTTGAACGAGGGTTGACTGAAGCTATGTACATATGAAGCAATCAGATTCAATCCTCGTCGTCATCATCATTCTGTTTGGTATATTCAGTGAATCTAGATGTAATGATCATTATCTTCTAAATATTACAATTCATTTTAGACCCTCACATTCAAATATTTTCATGAAAACTTAATGAACTATATACTTTTTTTTCTATATGTATCAAATTATTATTTCTCTTCCTTAAAAAAAATAATCTCGACTATTCTTTTTTATTCATCAACTAAAATTTTATATTAAAAAGATAAAAATAAATATGAATAAACTTTATTTGTTCATGCAAAAAGATTTTGCAATTGTTTACTATCATATGAAAAACATTCTAGATGAATTTAATAATCAGAATTTTGAAGAATAAAAATAAAAATTGATTAATTTGTATTAAATTATTATTTTTATTTTTTTTTGTAGCACATGATAAATCCAAATCTGCTCTATTTTTGGATGTTTTTTTTAAAGATCCCAGGAGACAAAAATTTACTCTTCGTGTGGGTGGTTTTTTTTTTTACAATAAAAAAATTGAATAAAAAAAATCTATATATATAAATGAAATAAAAAAAAAGACAAATGCTATGCAGACAAACGATCTAATAAAATACTCCAAAAGAAATGAAGAAAAAAAAAAAAATTGATCAAGTTTTTATTTATTTATTATTTATTTTGTATATATATTTTTTTATTAGCCTTGTAGTTGGGTTGAATTTTCGTTGAATATGATGGATATAAAAAAAAAAAAAAAAAGATGTTCATTATTATAGATACGTGGAAATGATGGTTCGCGGAATTTATTCGCTGCGTTGAAATTAAAATGATATTATTTATTTTTTTCATTCCTTTTTTTTTTTCCCCTTCTGGAATTTATTATTCCCTTCTTTCTCCCTCCCTTTACTAATCTAATTCTCTTGTTTCTTTATCGAAAATCATGAGTTTAGTTTTTTTAAAATCCTCAGTTTTTCACCAACTCTGAGACAAGTCTTGACATATTTACATATCAATCACGTGCTTCGATAATAAGTAATAATAATATGTTTAATTATAGAAGAATATTTGCAATTAGAACGAGAGGTGAATATATTTCTCTATTTTATTTCAATCAAATAATTTAATGTTTTATTGACGAATGGAGTACAAATTAATTGTTGCAATCGACGTTTTTTTATTTTTTTCATTTTTTTTCAATTGATTTCTCGTTCCCTTAACAACCAGTTCAAACGTGACAGTTGAAGGTTTTTCAATCACAGAAATAAAAAAGATATAAAAAAAAAAAAAAATCTAATTAACAGTTTAATTATATCATAAAAAGTTAACATACTTATCATTAGAAAAAATATTATTTAAATATAATAAATACAGTTTTATTTAATTCGTTTATTTTTCTTATTCATAATGGCAATGTTTATTAGAAGAGCAAGATTTCCAATTAGAAAACGATTCAGTGAGTGAACCTTAAATGGTTCATGATTAAAAATAAAATATTTATTAGTGATTTGTGTTAAATAATATGTATTTTAATTTTTGTGTTTTCAGGTAAATCACCATTTTTTTCTGGCATGGATGATCAGAGTGGAACACTGCTTGAAGATCCAAATTTACCTGGTCAAATGGATGGTATTAATATCGGTGTTGGTGGTATGAATGCACCACAAAATCCATCATTATCATCACCCAGTCGCAGCAGTCCACACAGTCAAGGCAGTGAAACAGGCGAAAGATTCTCGAGGAAGGTCTTTGTCGGTGGTCTTCCACCTGATATTGATGAAGGTATGCAATGACTATTCTTTTTTTTTTTTGTTTTATACTTTCTGTGTAGAGTTATTACAATTTTTTTTCTATTTTCCGGTCTATATCTCATTTTACTCTCTCGTTTAATCAAAAAAAAAAAAAAACGATTTAAGAGAAAAATGAATAAAAATATGAAGCAAAACAAATCAGTTATTATTCTATTCTTTTTTTTTTTGTTGGTTTAACTTTCCTTTATTTTATTTTTTAAATTTTTTTATTGCAGATGAAATTACAGCTAGTTTCCGGCGTTTTGGACAGCTGGTAGTTGACTGGCCACACAAAGCTGAGAGTAAATCATATTTTCCACCAAAAGGATATGCTTTCCTCTTATTTCAGGTAAATAAAAGCAAAAAATTTTATCATTAAAATTATGCAATTTATAATTATTTTAAGTATCTTGATATTATTTTTTGTGGTACTTAATTATTAATTTTTAATTTTATCAATAGGACGAAAGCTCAGTACAACAACTTATTGACGCATGTATTCAAGATGATGACAAATTATATCTTTGTGTTAGTTCACCAACAATTAAAGATAAACCAGTACAAATACGTCCATGGCGTTTGAGTGATGCTGATTTTGTACTTGATGCATCAATGACACTTGATCCACGTAAAACAGTATTTGTTGGTGGTGTACCAAGGCCATTAAAAGCCGTTGAACTTGCAATGATTATGGATAGACTTTATGGTGGTGTTTGCTATGCTGGTATTGATACTGATCCAGAATTAAAATATCCAAAAGGTGCTGGTAGAGTTGCATTTAGTAATCAACAGAGTTATATAAGTGCAATATCAGCACGATTTGTACAATTACAACACGGTGACATTGACAAAAGAGTAAGTTAAAAATATATATTTAAAAAAATTTATCGTGTTATTATTATTTTTATTATTATTTTGTTGTTTTTTTTTTTTTTTTGTTTTAATCTAGGTCGAGGTTAAGCCATACGTTCTTGATGATCAAATGTGTGACGAGTGTCAAGGACAACGTTGTGGTGGTAAATTTGCACCATTTTTTTGCGCCAATGTCACTTGTCTTCAGGTAAATTTTTTTAATTAAAATAATAAAAAAATAATTATTATTTATAAATTAGTATTTAATAATTAACTTGAATAATTTTTTGAATTTATTTTTCAGTACTATTGTGAACACTGCTGGGCTACAATTCATTCAAGACCTGGTAGAGAATTTCACAAACCACTTGTAAAGGAAGGAGCAGATCGGCCACGAGCTGTACCTTTTCGTTGGTGTTAACCCCACAAGACGTCTTATCTAATTATTATTCGCGGCCCTTAGCTAATTAACTACCCAACCTCTTATATATCTATTTCCATTATTCCTGCTTTTTTTTTTTGTTCCTTGTTCCAATTATCTTCTGCCTCATCCTTTTTCAATTCAGCACTACAATGTCTTATATAGTATTTCAAATATTATCTACTGTTTGTTAAGTGCTACTCTACCATACACATTTGACTACTCGTAAATGTTTTATCAACCAAACGAAAAAAGAAGATAAAAATACAACAAACATGTTTGTTATGAAGACACAAGGTGGAATAGGATAAAAAAAAAGCAGCTATCAACATCGCTTTGGATTTATTTTAATTCAAAAAAAGAAAATAATGGAAAAGTTTGTTTCTTCTTCACCTGCAACTACACCTGTACTTGCGTTAGTACTACAATTAACATCATTTTTGACCTGACAGCAGAGCAAATAGACCACAGTAAGATTATCTAAAGATACATTAACAAGAAAAAGAAAATATTATTTAAAATATTGACTGCGCTACAAACTAATCAGTGCGATGATTTATTATTTTTTTTTTTCGACTTTTTATCCTCATTTTAAAGAGGACAAATTACTTTCGGCAAATAGCACGCACTACTATTATATTATAGTAATAATTTTTTTTTTCTTCATCGTCTGTGAGAATCGATAAAGAAATAATATATTAGTGTTTTAAATACGAGAATATTACATAAAGCGATATTTTATGCGTTCTTGAATGTTAATCAATTTTTTTTCTTTGTTTCAATGACGCTCTATCGCTGTATGTATAAAAAAAATTCTCTGTATTGCAAGTCTTTACTAGATTATAAGGGGGTTCTAGTTAAGCTCAAATGAATTTTATGTGAATTTTGTTTTTTTAGTTCAAATGAGCCTAGTGTGATTGTTTTTGTGTGTATGTTTGTTATGTGAATAAATGTATTTTGTGAGTTTCGTGTTTTAAAAACAGAAATGAAATGACAAAAAAAAAAAAAAAACAAAGAAAAACAAAAAAACAAATGAAAAATTGTGCAATTGCGTTCAAAGATATTTGATTGAATGGGTCGAAGCAATGTTAATTATTTTATTTTTTCGTTATTATTATTTTTTATTTTATAATATATATGTGAAATTTGAAGACTGACACTCGAGGCTTAGAGAGTTATATCCGCAATCCTTCGTAAATTTCTATTCAATTTTTTTTATTAAAAAAAAAAATCAATTGTTAAATTTAGAAAAAAAAAATTAAACGCAAAAATTATTTTCTTTTTTGTTTTATGAACGTTTAAATTCTTCCAATATTTTTATCAATTATTTATTTTTATTTTCACGATTTTTTTTTTTCTCTAATTATGAATCGCTCATAAAATATTTTTTTTTTCAAATTTGTAAATAACTAGTTAAAGGCAAATCTTTTTTCTTTCCCTTGCATCAATCTCTTTATGTACCTTAAAGAAAAAAAGAAACAAAAAAAAAAATGCAGTAGCAGCAAAAAGAACACACTCATTTTTAAAAAAATATTATTTTAAGAAAAACACACTGTTTCTTTTTGATGTATATAATCAAATGATGCAATTGCGTAGTTCAAATTGTAAAAAAAAAAAAAAAAAANAAAAAAAAAAGAATAAAAAATAAAAAAAAAATTAGTAAGGAAAATTGAAAAAAAATAATGACTAGTAGTAAATACCATCGAGTTTTGAAAAAAGTCAACAAGTATGCACGGATAGGTACACGAATTTAAACAAAAAAAATTTTCAAGTTAAACAATATTTACGATTTCACTTTTTTTTTTCTATCATTTCTAATCCGATTAAAATCTTTCAATTCATAATCATAAAATTAAAAATCATAACTAGAAAACAATAAATTAGTGTTAATGTGGAAATAAAAAATTGTAAACTCGTTACCACTCACTAACTTATATATAAGCGTGAATATATATATATATTAATTTATTTTTTTGGTCTCCTTTTTGTAAATAATACAATTCGCCATTATTAAATAATGAAATTGGCAAAATTACCTAAAAAAAATCAAAGGGAAAGACAAAAATATATTGCGCTAATTTTTCAGTCGCGAAAATAAAAAACAATTAAATTATTTTGTCAAAAAATAAAAAAGAAAATAAATCTCTTGTAGTTAAACTAACAATTTGTTTTGTGATAACTGCTTGTTTATTTGATTAAAGAAAACAATTACAGAGTCATTCAAATTACTTGTATAACGGGTAATTATTGAAAAGAAAAAAAAATCTATTAGTAATAATTCGAATTGTTAAATTTTATTTTTAAATTTGAAAAAAAAAAAAAAACATTATTATATATTATAACAATCTTTAAACANAATTAGTGCAATTTCAACGCAAAAATATTTGTCTCATTTGAGACAAATTTTCTTAGCTTAATAATTTAAAAAATAAAAATAAAAAAAATTTAAAGATTGTAGAAATTTACAAGAAATTAAAGAAAAAATCTTTTCATGGATAAAAATTTATAAATAAAATTTGTATATGTAATATATAATAAATGAAAAAACAGAAAAATTGAAACAAAAAAAAAAAAAAAAACTATAATTTAAAATATTAAGGTGTGAATCTTTCGTCCTTGCGTACAGAGGTTTTGGGTAGATCGTAAAAATGATTGTTTTTCTTTTATATTTATATTAAAAATCGACGAGTAGGATAAAAACAAAAATATTTCATTGGCTTAACAATCGCGTTTAAATGTTTTTATGAAACTCATCGAAATTATTATTTCGTAAAACGCAACTACTTAAAACAAATAATTGTTTTAAAAAAATAAAAAAAATAGTTATGAAAATAATGGAATGGTTATCAAATGAATTTTAACTAAAACCAAAATTGATTCTGATCGACATAAAATCTTTCATTAAAAGCAAATGTAATTCAAGGTGTAAAACAACTATATTTTTTCGTGATAATTATCAAAATAAATAAATAAATCAGGTTGATGATTTTATATCAAAAATTTAAAAAATTGTATAATAATTTTTTTAAATTAAATTTGAATTTGTTATTTATTCATTCTTTTTTTATTTTCAATGATAGTCAATGATTTAAAATTATAATTATTTTAAGTTGATAAAACAAAAAAAAAAAATAGTCTAAATACTTGAACGTTAGATTAGAAATTAAAAAAAAAGAAAAAAACTGACAAATATGCATCACAGCAAAATAAAAAAAAAATATAATAATAAATAATTCAGAAATGATCAGCTATTATCACATGGCACTTGAGAGATAAATAAAATGATGCTCTATAGAAACTAGACCAATTAGTGAAAGAAAAAAATATGTCGAATACTTGACAATACAATCTTGGTAATAATGAACACATTCATTGCATTAAAAAATAATTCACATTTGACCTAGTAATTCGCTCCACGATTTCAATAACTTTCGATTGAGTTGAAGAAAAAAAAAAAAACAACCAACCANAAAAAAAAAAAAAAAAAAAAAAGTCCAGAATCAATTTAAACAATTAAAATAAAAATAATAATATTGATAAAAGCAAAACTAATGTTAGGTGTGATTCCTCACCTCCTTTGTAATATGTGTGATAAAAATAATATATAAAATAATAATATATTATTCATATTGATAATTTAAACATTTAATAATATTAATGCAAATTTACAAAACAAAAAATTAGTCGACAAAACAAACAGAAAATAATAATTTCGTACTAATTGCAGGATTTAAAGAAAAAAAAAAACGATAATATCCAAAACTAGTATGAAAAATGAATTATTGTTATTTCTTCAACATTATTATTATAATTATTCATTTCGTATGTTTTTTTTTTTAATTTATAATACATTAATACACGCATTGCATCAATGAAGTTAGCTAAATAACTGGATACAAAAAAATTTAATAGCAAAATGGTCTGAATGGATAAAAAAATTGAAAAAATTAAAAAAAAAAAATTAGTAATAATAATTTTTCAAATTAAAAAATTAGCTAATAATAATTGCAAAGCGTAAAAAATTGTAGTCATTTATAATAGATTTGTATTTTTCAGTGTTGAAAAAAGTTTTTTATACAGCTGTTATATTCTTGTCTAAATATCTTAGTTGAAAATGTGTGTGCGATTGTATGTGATTATCAAATTTCTACAGGCAAAAATGCGAAAAATAAGTTAAACAAAAAAAAATATTAATACTTTGAATAATAATTAAAAATAAATCTAAGTTTTAATAATATTCAAGCATCGTCGATATACGTGTGAATTTTAACAACAATCAATTTAGATTTGATTGCATAGTAATGATACATATATACATACATATTTTTTTTCTTTTTCATTTTTTTAAAAATTGTTTTATATTCTTAGTAAATTAGTAAAAAAAAAAAATTAGATAAAATAATAATAATAATAATAGTAAGGGTGAAAGAGTCATCTCTGAGATCGTCCATTTAAAAAAAAAAATTGTTTTTTTGAGTTGACGTATTATTAAATAGATAAATAATATTCTTCTTAAATAAATTGACGAATACTATGAGCAAGACTCTACACTTCATACTCAGATATAAATTATAAAATTTTTATTAAATAACACTGGGAAAATGAAGTAATTATCAAAAATAAATTTAATTTCATTAAATTAATACACATATACATACACAAATTATTATAAAATAATTAAACAGACATAAATATATACACACACACACACACACACATACATGCTGCTCACCTTCCAATGAAAATTTTTTTTGTTTTTAATTTTTTAATTTTTACATATTTCCCAATACTTTTTTTTCGATTAATTTTTAATTTTTTTTTGCAAATGAATTTTTATTTTTTTATATAGTTATTATTCAATAATATTAAAAATAATCGTTATATGTTTTCTAGATAACAATAATAAAAATATAAAAAAAAAAATAAAAAAAATGGGGTTTAATAAAAAGTAAATTTTTTTAAATAAAATCCATAGTAGTTAAATGATTTTAATAAAAAACCGGATATTGTTTTTTTTTTTTTGTTATAGACATATACATAAATATATATAAATATATTTTTTTTTATAAAAAAAGAAAAAAAAAAGGGGAAAATAAAGTTATGCCTATAGTTGACAGTTCATTTTTATAGTTGACAATTCATTTTTTCCGAGAAAAAAAAAAAGTTATCAACAATTATACAGTTTTAAGAAAAAGTCAATTTCTATTATTTTTTTTATTTTTATCGGTTTTATTAATTAATAAATAACCGACGAAACGAATAATAGACTACAATTACTCTTATATTTTTAATTTTATTATTATTATTATTGATATTGTTAATATTATTAGTGTAGAGATCTCCTCATACCAAAGATACACAAACACATACCACCACCAACACTTGCACTGAGCGAGAAAAATAAAAAAATTAATTTTTTTTAATTAAATTTTATTTAAAAAATGAAAAAAAAAAAAAAAAACATCGAAAAATATGTATTACGATTATTTTTCTTTTTCGTTTGTTCTTTTTTTTTTTTTATTTAAACGACTCAAATGTACAATTAATTTTTTATCACTAAAAAGATAAAGAAATAAAATGAAAAAAATATATTACGCATAAAGTGTAAAACGTCATTTTTAAAATGTAATTGAATTTAATTAAAAATTCAAATAAAATCAATTTAAAAAAAAAAAAAAAATGAAATATAGAGGGGAAATTTACTAAATAATCAGAAACAGAGTTGACTTAATATGATGAAAATATAAAATAGAAAAAAAAAATATAATTAAATAAATGAATTTATTATGTATTGTCATAAATCAATTTTAGAAAATAAATATAGAAATTAAAAATAGAAAAGTAAACGATGCCGCTGGGAACAGTGCAATGATTAAAATGGACTAGACCTCGATATAATCTTTAACGAGTTTTATAAAAACAAAAAAAAAAACAAAAAACAAAAAGCAAATAGATTTTTTTTTTT
>MKYW01000188.1:133106-153038 GCA_015776835.1 Aphidius ervi | reverse complement strand
TTATTTAAAAACCATAATTTTATTATATCTGAAAAATTAAGATAACCATGGCCCTAGCCGGAGTATTGAAAATTTTTAATTTTCAACGGGTAACGCGGGCCACACGCCCCAACAAACGTTACCAGGTCTTTTTATTTTTAAAATCATATGTAATCATTGATGAGTTTATTAACGATATATATTTATTTTTCGACTATTCCTCTATTTTGACTTTCAATTTTTATTATTTGGCCAACTTTCCTATGAAAATTTCTGCTTTAACTTTCCATAATGTTATAGTTATCTGTGAAACAGAGATATTTTTTTGTTATGATATGTTTTATTCTATCGAGGATAAAATTTATTTAAATATACTTCTCCCTTTGGATAATTGATTTCTTCATTTTCTCTTTTATTATATGTCATATTATTATTTTGAGAAAAAACTGAATTTATTTTACTCACATTATTTATTTCAGCAATTACATCTGTAATATATTCATTTTGTTTGAATTTGTTTTTTTTTTTTCGATATTCAATACTTACTCATGATTGTTTCATTATCTAAATTTTTTATTTCTTTTATAGTTTTAAAATTTTCTATTCTATCATCTTAATAATCATCTTTATCAATGGTTTTATCGGTGAAGCTTGAAATAATATGAAATTTGAGATATCATATGAAGTTTCACGTATGATTTCTAGATCTGGAATATTATTATTTCGAACAGGAGATATTATTTCTTGATGATCCTAATTATTCCTAGATATTGATAGACACAAATCTTCTGAAATTATAAGAGCTTTAATAAATATTTCATCTGCGTAGTCTAAATCATATTCACAACGTAATTTTTGATTTTGATACAAGATATCTTCACTCATACATTTTTTATATTTTTCCCATAGACCTTGAGGATTTGATGAATTGCATAATGTTTGAATAATCGAAAATAATGATCTTATTTTACTTGATTTTTTTGTTTCATTTGCTTCATCTGATGCATCAACCTGATGTTTATCATCTGTACTCCGATCGGCAGAAAAGAACTTAGAATGTAGGTAATAGACAATTCATCTATATTTTTTCAGGAAGGAAAATCTCAAAATTCAATAGAATTTTAAAATTCTAACACTTTATGCGTTTTTTTTTCTTTGCAAAGAAAATACTTGACTTTTTTATTGATTGAATTTTTTAGTTTTCAGCTTTAATCTATTTTATTTTTTCAGTTTATTTTTATCTGAGTTTTATCTGAGAAATCTTTGTAAAACTAACTGTTGATTGCTGTTGATTTTTTCAACCGCCAACAGAGATGAGCTTGTATTAAACCCAATGTATAAAACCACGTCGAAAATATAGTAAATTACTTAAGTTACTAAATTTATTATGGTTTGAGTATAGTAGGCTGTTTTTTTCTGTCCATAGTTACAGTAAACTGTTAGTTATAAGAAATGATAACTGACGGTTCACTATTTGCCAACCGTTTAAACCTTAGTTAGTGAACTAACAGTTGGATTTTTTTTATTACCAGTTATGGGGTGCATTCCTTTAATAAATTTTATTAAAGGAATGCACCCAACTGACACTGGCATATATGTAATACTTCTATATTGCTAACGTCCTATCTCTACAATAAGTGGATTTCCTTCATGGGCTACGGTGCAGACTCTATCGTCTTCCTTGTCGTGTGCCTACCGAAACGACGCGCGCATGTGACACTCGGAGAACGTCGGGAGCTCACTCACACTACTACATTTGATGTAAAAATTTTTGTTTGCACCAATGCAAATAAATTTAACAATTAGATATAATAGTGTGAGTGAGCTTCCGACGTTCTCCGAGTGTAACATGCACGCGTCGTTTTGGTAGGCACACGACAAGGAAGACGATAGAGTCTGCACCGTTGCCTCTGAAGAAAAAATCAAGCCTTGTTAGCAATATAGGAGTATTACATATATGGACACTGTTGACAAAAAAAACAGCCTTATGTATATGGCCTCTTGGCGCTTCCTCTTGTGAATTTAGGCTCAGTTTTTACTAGTGAAATTTTTAACCAAAATTCTTCGCCAAAGTTTGTTTTTTACCAGAAACGACTGGAGTTTTACCAGTTAGCACTAAAAAACTTAGTTTTCTCTGCTAATAAATAGACATTGGCAATAACGTCAGTCGCAAACTTTGCTTGTGTAAACTGGGCCTTAGGGTGCGAACTCACGACAAGCTAAAATTTCCGCTTGTAAACATGGCGGCCAATGGTGGCTGTAAAAATAACCAAATTATAACCAAATTATAACTAAATTCACTAAATTATCACTAAATTTACTAAAGTTACTGCAAATCCATGGTGTCTCTCCGTGACTGCAGAACAAGCATGACACCGCCAAGCTTGTTCTAAAGTCACGGATATGCAGTAAATTTAGTGAATTTGGTTATTTTCGCAGCCGCCATGTTTACAAGCGGAAATTTTAGCTTGTCGTGAGTTTGAGCCCTTAGAGCACGTATTTTAGAAAAAATTAGTTGAAAATTAATAAAAAAACAGTATCAAGTCATTACATTTTTACCTATAAACGAGGACTATTATTGACATATTGCTGTTAGCATACTCAGTTATCATCATTATATTATTTTCAATTTATAATAATAACAATTTAATTTTTTTTACCTACCCTGGTAGAAATATTTCTCCGACTTTTTTCCAACTTTTTTCCAACGTTTCTCCGCCATTTCTCCACCTCTTTACGAAAATGACCCATGGTTGGAGAAATGGCGGACAAATTTCTCCAACCTTTCTCCAACCAAAAATTTACTCCAACTTTTTCAACTTTTTTCTGACTTTTCTCCAACTTTTTTCCGTCATTTCTCCAACCTGAAATTTACTCCAACTTTTTTCCAACTTTTTTCCAACCTTTCTTCAACCAAAAATTTACTCCAACTTTTTTCCAACTTCTTTCCAACTTTTCTCCAACCATGGGTCATTTTCGTAAAAAGGTGGAGAAAGTTGGAAAAAAGGCGGAGAAAGTTGGAAAAAGTTGGAGAAATATTTCTACCAGGGTACCAACTATTGAAATTGAAAAACAACGTCGGCCTAAAATTTTCGATTATATATGGGCAGTTCCAGAATATGATATTACTAATCCAATTATTATGAACAAGGACGATAAAATTATGAAGAAGCCTATCGGTATTCGTGGATTTAATGCTGATGATATACATTCTAGCTGCGCAAACTCTGTAATGCAATGTATGTTGCACTGTCCGGTAGTAACAAATATATTGCACAAATCAAAATCGTCAGTGAAAACACCTTTAACAACATTATACTTCGATTATTTAGATAATAATCAAGGAATAATTAGCACGTTAGCTATAAGAAAGATGATTGGTAACCAATTTTATCTTTCTATAGAGCATGATGTGTCACAGTTTATCGAAGCTCTCTGTGAACAAGAACCGTATTTAGATGAATTGATTCAGATAGAAATGAAGGTAACTGATCTATGTAGTAATTGTAAATATTCAGTTTCTGCAATAAAAAAAAAAATGTACTAGAATTACCATTGATTGAAATTAAAGAAGCCCAGAGTTTACAACAATTGGTCGATGTCACTTATAATCGTTGGCATAACACTGATATCTCGTGCAAAAATTGTCATGCTAAAGAAAATAATGTTCGGCAAAAAATTAAGCTCAATTTCAGTAGTGATATTGTAGCAATAAAAATAAATAATTTGAGTGAATGTACAGATAAACAAAATAAAGGTTTTATAAAATCTGTGCCAACATCAACTGTTTTGCTCAAGGGAAAAACTTATAAAGTTTCAAATGCTATTTTCTATCATGACGAAATAAAGAATCATTTTATTTCTTTCGTCAGAGGCGAAAAAGCTGACTGGTTTAGAATTTATAATAGTGATATCGTGAAAAAAAGATGGCCGACAAACAGTAAGAACGTTTCAGTATTAATTTTAGAATTAGTAAGCATTAAGTAAAAAAAAAAAAAAATTAAGTTTACGTTTTTGATCACTCGATTTATTCGAATTATTTATTTGTCATAGTGCAAACAAAATAATTATCTAATTGTCTGTTCTTCACGTTACAGTGATTGGGCAATACAAGCTTAATGGTAATGGACCATTCAATTTGTTTTATCTGTGACGTATATTTTTTGTTTTTTTATTTCCATATAGCTGGGATTCGTTGCTCAATTAAATTACTTAAAACGCATCTATGAGATAAAATTCTCGGTCAATAATTTGTTTGTTATTATATGTATACGATATTCAATACATTGATACTAATCATTATTTATTTTTTTCTATTACTTTTCAGAATTTTAATTTTTTTTCACAGCATTTTTGAAATATTTATTGTATACTAACTTTGTTGAATATATAATAAAAATATAAAAAATTATAACCGCAATGTTTTTATTTATTTAATTGTATTTTCTTTTATTACATTAAGTTATTTAGTGCATGGCAAGTAGTAAATAATTTTAGGCAAATAAATATAATGATTATTGTAATGAATAAGTAAATGAAACAAAAGAAGTAAAATAAATAACAAAACAAAAACTTTCAATTTTTGTCGAGCAGAAAGCCTTAATTTTTCCCCTTTTCATTTTCGAATCGTTGTTTAACGGAAGTAACTCTTTCATCCAGAGTTTGAGTAAACAAAATTTGTGAAATATAAATAAAGATGAAAATTTTCTTTGATTAAAGTTGACCATTTTTTAAAAGTCATCATTCTACTCTCATCGTTAGTTGGTATTGAATCGCTTCATTTGCTAGACGCCGGATAAACAAAATTGAGGCAGTTTTTTCACAATTCCAAATTTCGATTTTTCAAACGAACTTAACCACTAAATTTATGCCTGGTTTTCGTCAAGTTACTGCGAATTTCTATTTTTGTTAGCAAACAATGTCAGTACATTCAATTCCATAAATATTATTCATTTTATTCCTTAATCAATATAGTCACGAAGGAATAAACAAGCAAAAATTTAAGTTAGTTATTGTAAAAAATAGTGAGAAAAATACTGAATTGAATAGAAACACAAACCATATCCAAAATATACACGCAGGCACATAAATTGAGAAAATACTGAATTGAATAGAAACACAAACCATATCCAAAATATACACGCAGGCACATAAATTATTATAAATTTTCCTGAAGCTAGGATTACACTGCACATGTCTCCTCTCGTCCCGAAATTTATCATTTCTCCTTCCCTCTCTCTCTCGTCTAATCGCGGGTTCGCTCCCCTCTTATGGCATCCCTAATCGTATGATTCGTACATGATGATTTGTATTTTTTTTCAAATGAATTTGAAAAACTCTGGATAGTTGAACTCGCTCAATTCGATTTAGTATATAGGTATGATTGTTACTGAATAGTAGTATAGTAAAAATCTTTAAATGTTATCATCCGACGTTATTCTTAATCCAAAAAAATTTTTCATTTTATAATAGTTTGTGAATCTAAATTTGGAATTGTGAAAAAACTGCCTCAATTTTGTTTATCCGGCGTCTAGCAAATGAAGCGATTTAATACCAACTAACGATGAGAGTAGACTGATGACTTTTAAAAAATGGTCAACTTTAATCAAAGAAAATTTTCATCTTTATTTATATTTCACAAATTTTGTTTACTCAAACTCTGGATGAAAGAGTTACTTCCGTTAAACAACGATTCGAAAATAAAAAGGGGAAAAATTGAGGCTTTCTGCTCAACAAAAATTGAAGGTTTTTGTTTTAATATTTATTTATCACACACTTGATATGTCAAAATAATGTTGACTTACGTTTATTATTCATTGGTTATATTTTTTGGCAACAAAAAAAATCATAATCAATTTTAAAATCCAAATATTGCTTATACAATATTCAATATTTCAGAATATTATACTTACCATTTCTATTGTACTCACTCGAGTTTTTTTCATTAGATAAATATTAATTCTATATTTTGTGTATTTATTACACACTTATCATTTTAAAATAATGTTGACTCATGCTTATTATTCATTTTTTCTATTTTTTGGCAACAAAAAATGTCATGATCGAATAAAAAATCTAAATATTGCTTATACAATATTCAATATTTTAAAATTTTGAACTGACCACTACTCTATATAAAAAAAAAAAATTTGGAATTTTGAAAAAGTTGGACTCGGACGCCCTCGTAGACATCATCTTTTGCTTTTTTCTAAATTTTTGGAATTATCGACCGAGTCATTAAAAAAAAACTGGTTTCGAAAATTTTTTTTCACTCTATGTATATAATATTTGTATAATAAATTAGAATTATGGCCTGGTATTAAAGTGGTAATGGTATTAGTTTCATATCAAAAAAATTTTATCTTTTCTTGTTTCATTTATATAATTCTGTATACACATAGTTTTCGATTAAATTATTTTCCTGTTTTTCGTCTAAAAAATCCTCATTGATTGCCAAGCTCTAACTCTCGAGAACGTCACATATAATTGGCCACGGTTGAATACATTCTTACGTAGATCTGAACTTATTTTCTCGAAAGTCTGTCCTTGACTTTTGTTTATTGTCATCACGAAAGCTGATTTAATTGGGAATTGTCGTCGTTTAAATATAAAAGGAAAAATTTTATCATAATATAATGTTATTCGATGAATGAATACAATGCTTTTAGCCTTGTCACCCGTTAGTATCTTACATTTTAAGAGATTATTAGCTAATTCTAGTATTTGTAATCGTGTTCCATTGCATAGACCTTCAGCAATACTCAAAATACGAAGCAGCATAACTACACAATAATTCTTTATTTAAGTTCATGCTAAGGAAAATTTGATGGATTTAATGAATGAAGATATCCTGTTAAAATTGCGTCTTTAATATCTCCATTATTACAGTTTTCTGTACTATCTATGCTGAGATATCTCTTTTCCGTTTTTTTATCAAATAATTTAAGAACTTTACAATTGATTTCATCAACGTCAACATTTCGTGCTGCTAATACAGCTACTTTTGTGAGTTCATCATATTTTTGATTTTCAATAATTTCTTTGAATATTGATTCTACTATATCTTTATTATTTTCAGCTATGCATTGTTCCGGTGCTATTATATTATCATTTTTGTCATTTAAAACACCATTGCCAACATCTAGAAGATATTTTGAAAATTCTTTTTCTTTAAGTAGTGTTCTCATATTTCCTGTTAATGATAGCATTGTAAAATTTTTCCATAGATGGCTAAATTTAACTGATAAATTAACTAATTCACTACGTGTAGCATTAACTTTAACGAGGAGTAGCTGTCTAAAATCACCACCTGTCAAAATTATTTTTCCATGGAATAAATAAACACGGTTTCCCATTATGTCTTACATAACAAAGAGCGTCTTGTATATATTCATGCATTGTAACGAAATTTATTATTTCGTGGGTTCTCGAAATAAATAACTATCAGAATGAGTTCTGATTGTTATTTATTGCTATCGCTTGCGTTGTTAATAACTAATGGAAGTTAGTTATGAACAATTCCGATCACGGGGTCAGAAGCTATGTACAGGGTCAAGACTATTATATCGACATCAATGGGCTGCCTGTGGATGTTTATAAGACGTCTTGATACACCAAACCTTATCGTGGCGACTCCCCCACTCCTACATCGGCTGCGTACGAAGCCTGATCGTAAACCTATTCGTATTCTGAATGCGTGCGGCGCATGTCCGAGACGATAGGTAGGAGAGTGCTACTGAGTGGGGGGGAAGCTGGCAGCAGCTGAGTACTCAACGTCGTCGTGAGACGACACAACTTGTCTGGCTCTCGAACTGATCACTACCTTCTCTTGACTGGCTCTCTATGGTTCACTACTGGTTCTCTCGACATCATTTGGATATCTCGTAAAGGCTCTCTAAGTATCAGAAGTTAAGTCCTGGTGAAACTCTGTCCGAATTTCCAATGACAGACTAATACTAATGATCACGCTATATGGTTCTCTTATTATTATAATAATAATAATTATTATTATATTCTCACTACGCAATGTGTAGGTGTGAGTTCACGAATGGATCGCTGTAAATAATAACAATAATAATAATATTGAGATATATTATTATTGCAATGGCAACGTATGTGTAAGACCTGGTCACGATGGATCGCTGTATGGTTCCCTATACAAAATACTTATCTCACGTGTAGAATATTTGCTCCCACACTTATGATGCTTGTGTGTAGGTATTTTACTATAGTATAGTCGCAATGTAATATAGACGTATGAAACACACTCTGCTTGGTTCACGATAGTTCTCTCAGGTTTGGTTACGTATTTCATAATCCAATCAGGTGGACCGCGCCCCTCTACCATTTCTAAGACTGAGTTGGGTTCCCGTTTTAGTTCTCGTGACTCACACGGTTGTTGGCTTCCGAGATAACCAACATGGCTCCCCCCGGTGATTTAGAGGAGGATGATGAGAAATCCTCGTTGTTAACCTTGGCCGATAGTTCTCGCCGTGCAGGTCAGAAAATCGGTTACAGCATATGTCTTGGACTACCAATAAAACTTGCTGGTAAGATAAATTTTTGACCTATGTTTGATACATCTTTATCATTATCGAATGCATTTTTCAAATGAATGTACTGTTCTACTTTGAGAATTTTTTGATGAGTTCAAATATAACGTAAACGTTTACTTTCAATTTTTGCATACATATCAACGACAAACTGTTTGTTACAATATACTGTTTGATCAAAAAAAACCCAGATGATGAAAAAATTCAATTTCTACATCTTGGTGAACCGGAAATCAACATTACAAACTAATGTAATATTTTTAATATCCTGTTTTTGAAAAAATATATTTTTTAGTTAAAATAATATTAACATAATAAATAAAACCTCGAAGATGAATTGGAAAAATCATTTTGACCCCTTGGTGATCGTAAAAGGTAACCTGGGTGATATTTTCGTGGACTCAAACCCTCTTGAGCTCATAGTAAATATCTATGTTAAATTTCATGTAAATCGGGCCAATAGTTTGCGTAAAACTGCGTTTCCAAGGATCCGGCCACGTCTTTTTATTGTATAAATTAGTTTTATTTATTAGTTTATTTTATTATTTTGATTATTTTAATTATTATTCATCAATTGATCAGTTTCATTTATTAGTAATGATGTGATTAACGTTTTTCTTTTATTCGATTAATTAATCCGTTGTTATTTATGATTAGAATTTAGTTTCAAATTATTATTAGATTTTCGAGAATTATTTTTTCGTATTTAATTTTTAGTGTTCTGTAGGACACTTATGTTTTCACTTTTCGTGTGACTTACTGTTATTTCACGATAAAAATGAAAGTTTCGGATTGAATCGGCTTTTACGATGCCCATTATGTTCCATTTTTTTCCCCATATTTATTTTCAATTTTTTGGCCTTATCAGATTTAATATTCCCATTTTTTTACAGGGCCCAATTGTAAATATTAACCGATCAATTTCTTCGATAAATTCCAATGTCCCAATTGACGACGCTTCATCTGTAGACTTAACGAAATTTTTCCAAATTTTTCGGACCTTTATTTTTTTTTTTATTCAACAAAATGTAGTGTCAGAATTTGTTTTTGCAAGATATTTTTCGAACTACCGAACCGAATCAGATGATGTTTAATGAAATTTAAGTTTTTTTTTTTCCTAAAAACAATTATTATATTTATTTTCAATTTTTGAGCCTTATTAGATGTAATATTCCCACTTTTTAACAGGGCCCGATCGCAAATATTAACCAATTAATTCCTCCAATGTCCCCATCGACGACGCTCAATCTGTAGACTTGACGATATTTTTTTTCAAATTTTTCGGTCATTTTATTTTTTTTTTATTCAACGATACGTAGTGTCACGTTTTGTTTTTTTGAGATATTTTTCGTACCGCTGAACCAAATTAGTCGATGTTCAATCAAATTTATTTTTTTTTTTTATTCAAAAGCAATCATCATATTTATTTTTAATCTTTGGGCCTTATTAGATTTATTATTCCCATTTTTTCACAGAGCCCAATTATAAATATTGACCGATCGATTCCGGCAATGTCTTAATCGACGATCCTTCATCTGTAGACTTCACGATATTTTTTTCAAATTTTTTGGTCCTTTATTTTTTTTTTATATGTAGTGTCACGTTTTGTTTTTTTGAGATATTTTTTGAATTGCTCAACCGAATTAGTCAATGTTAAATCAAATTTATGTTTTTTTTTTTTTCCCAAAAACAATGATCATATTTTTTTCAAAAACTATTTCAAAATTTAAAGAAAAATCGAACGTTAGAAAAAAATTAAAAAAAAAAATCCTACGGAACACTTAAGCATTTAACTATATTTTTTTAACATTTGTTTTAACACTTATGTGTTGAATAGAGTGTTAAAAAAAGTGTTAAATTCAGACAATTTTTTCAACACTATTTTTAACATATTATTCAACACTTCATTCAGTACTTTGAATTGAATTAAGTGCTGAATTTTATTGTGAAAAATCCTTTTATAAAAAGGAGAATGAAGCCTCTCTTCGAGCTATTCAATTGCGGCTGTTATTTAACATTGTTAATATTAATAGATATATAATAATTCATTTATTTTTGTTTAATTTATTTTTTTTATTTAGTTTATCCGTTGTGATGAATATTTATTTATTTATTTATACTATTTACTCGTTGTTACGTTCACCCGTTGTTATTTACATTTATTTATTTATTTATTTTGTTTACCCATTGCGAAGTCAATTTATTATTTTAAATTAGTTTTTGATTCATCATCATGAAAGGGTTTAGAAAAATATATTTTTAAAAATAATCATAAATCGAATAAATAATTGTCTAAAGAAATATATATTTAAAAGTAATAATAAACCAAATAAAATAATAAAATAAAATATATAAATAAAAAAAAAAATATTGTTCATGGATGGAATTATGGAGTACGTGTTTACTTCCGATGACGGAATTGATTGTTCGCAAGCAGAAGAGAAATCGGTATAAGTACCATTTTCAATTACATAATAATAATTTATTTATTATTTTTTTTTTTTCAATTTTAAAAAATCATTTATTAGTCTTTTATTTTTTATTCTTTTCAATATTTTATTTTTTTCAATTTTAAAAAATCATTTATGAGTCTTTTATTTTTTATTTTTTTCAATATTTTTGAAAATTTAACGTTTTCAAATTTTGATAAAAAAATATAATTAATAATAGTGAATCGATTTTTTTCAGTGACATCACAGGTTATGTCGATTCCATTGATGGCGTGAAACAAGTACGTACATTCCATGGCCACATTCTAAAGTTCACGTTAAATAACGGTGGAACAATTAGAATGAAGGTCTTGATTTTGGGAACAGGTCAAGCTCATCAATGGGAAAAAGAAATAAAAATATGGTGAGTTTTGGAAATACGGGGTGGCACTGTTAAATTAAGTAATGTCCGTTTTCGTGATCCAGCTGTTCATGACATGGAGTACTATGTTCAGCAGTGAAGTGACATTACAATCTTGGGGCAAGACAATCCCGCTAATAGAGTACCGAGGACCGTTATAAAAAAAACAATTGATTTAGCAGATGTCATGTTTGAAAATGGACCTGTTGGTTAGTTTTGAACATACAAAACATAAATCCATAACCCCATCTAATTAATTCGTATAATTTTTATTTCAGAAATTGATTGTTACATTCGAACACAGCCACGCACCGTTCAGATGTATCGTACTTCGTGTGGTCAATGCCAGTTGACAGATGGTTATTACCGACTGACAATAAATATTGTGGATTATACCCCAAATGAAAGATTAGTCATGGGCACACCAATCACCATTGCTGGTGAATTCTCAGCATTTTTTCGATTTCCAACATGGACGATATATCAATTAGAGAAGGAGGTGCCATAATGTCCTCAGACGATTTGCGTGCCGGGTTTTATCCAGTTATTGCTTCAAAACGTCGTCGAGTTGATACACCAGCTCAACCCTTTGTGCAAACTGTACAACCTGTTCATCTTGCACAACCTGTTCAGCATGTTCAATCTGTTCACATTGCTCAAGCTGCTCAACCTATTCAACCTGTTGTGCAAACTGTAAAACCTGTTCAACTTGCACAAACTGTCCAGCATGTTAAATCTGTTCACGTTGCTCAACCTATACAACCTGCTCAACCTATACAATTTGCTCAAACTATTTAACCTGTTGAACCTATACAATCTGTACAAGCTGCTCAACCTATTCAACCTGTTGTTAAACCTGCTAATCCCCTTGCAGTCCAGCTTACTGATCTGCCAATGGTTCAGCCGACGATTGGGAAAAAAATAAAAAGAAATTTGACTGTGTTACGTATTGGTATTTTTTATACTTAAAATAATTAATCAATAAATAATATTTGTTAAATTCAATGCTGATAAACAATATCGAGTAGCACATGAATTTTTTTTTTTTATTTTTAATAATTATATTTTACTTTTAGCATCATTGACATTTTATTTAAATATTATTTACTTTTTCAATATTATTTTTCATTTTAACTTTTATTTTTCTGAGCCACAGTTGCATTTATATCAGCAACTCGATATTCAACATCCGTTGAGTTTAACAATTATTATGAATAACGTCTCAGCAATAATTAATTGCTGACTAGCATGAGAACCATCAATTCTGATTGGTCAAAGATGTTTCCACCTAGGATCATCCCTTCTTTATTTTATAATTTTTATGGGACTTATTATTTTAATAATTTGAGGAGCTTCACTCTTGCGACAACTTTCGCTCTATTCAAATCATTGATATTGAATCAAATAAATTTTTATAAAATCAAATAAAATTGAAATAAATCATAAAATCAATTGAACTTTTACGTTTCGAATAAATAAAATCTTTAAAGTTAATTGAAATTAAATAATCCTTGTGATAAATTATTATTTTTTTCCTTCATAAATTTAACCTTTCTAATCCTATAAAAATTATTGACTGTGACATTTCTCCGGGCTGTTGTTTTCTGTGCTTCAAGTTTATTTTACCGTTTGGATTTTTCGAGACTACTACTATCAACAGGCAACCATCCAGATTGACACGCTCTCAACAATATTGGTTTCGGATTATTCTAACATCAAGGTACATCTACAAAAATACACATTCCCCCCTAACCCGTTACCCTGTAGGGAATAACAAAATAAGAGGATTTTTATAAATAACGTTAAATACCAAGTTAATTAATTTATGTTATTTTCAATTTATTATATTATATTTTTTGGTGTTAAACGTTCTTTTTTTTTTTTGTTATTTCATATATTAATATAAAATAATCAACTTGGTACGTAACAACTGGCATTATAATTTAGTTTTAATGTTAATTGTTTCGTTGAATAAATATATAACTATTTCAAATGATGTGTTTTTATTATATTTATTTAACTAAGACCCTTGGCTCCATCTTCCTGAGATAATATCTGAGCAAATTGAGAGTGTAGAGACTCTGCTGTCAATCTAGGGATATTTCGAATACTTTATACATCTTAGAGATCTTGGAATTAGTTTTGAATCGCCATTTTGAAACAGAGAACTGGACGGTCGTTTTTGAACGTAGCCTTTATTAAAATATTAATTTTAAATGGAAGAATAAAAGTAAATAAATGAATATGTTTCTTATGTCATAATTAAATGTCATTAAAAGATTAAGTTGAAATATTTTTTTTTCATTATACAAGGTGCCATTATAAATAATAAATTTAAGATATTTGCCATCGAAATAAACTTGTATATTTCGATGACGTCAAGGATCTTTTTGATATTAATTCAGTGTATGTACATTTATTTAATTTTTATGATTGATTTAAATTTTTAAAATTGACGAATCTCACCCTTCATGCAAAAATATCACATAAAATTAAAATACGTTTAATTGATCAAAATTTTACCTAACCACAAGGGGGGCGTTCCGTGGCTACCCATTCCGTTCGAACTTCAAAATGGCAACGAAAAAAATAAATTGGCTATTGTTTATTTTTATCAGATTGTTTGTCAACAAAAAAATCAGGTCTACCACAACAAAATATCGATAGATTTCCAAACGCCGCCATTTTGAAGTTCGTACGGAATGGGTAGCCACGGAACGCATATTTCAAAGTATTTTCACCAGAAGTATGTTTTTATACGTGTATTTTTATGTGGGTTTATTCTCCTTAAGGGTCCCTAGACTAAGTCTGGTAACTAAATCAATAAGTTGCCATGTTGTAATGAGATGATAAGTACGTTTAGTTTCTTCTTTATCAGCTGTATTCCATTTTTCCTAAAAATGAATAGTAAATATAAATACATTACGAGATTATAAGCTCGATTTGTTTATGATTTTTTAATTTTTATAATAAATAAATTACTGAGGGCAAATGGTTGAGGAATGGATGTCGCTTACCAGCTAATTTTCAAACAAATAATTTAACCAAATTAAATTTATATATTCATCGGCCATTTGCCAATGGCTTTCTATTTATTCAAATAAAAAAATTATTGAAGTTGAATATCCAAAAAAAAATTTCCTAAAATCAGTAATTTATTTATTGAAGGATATTAAATAAATAAATAAATGAATAAATAGTAAAGTATTAACTCATTAAAAAACGCATTTTAAATCATATAAGAAATCAGTGCGTAGCATACGTCAGGTCGATATTAAAGAAATCATTATCCTAAAATCAACATTTTCACCTCCCTCACTTAAAATCAAAAAAAAAAGTTTTTGTGCATGAGAAAACCTTTCAGTTAGGGAAATAATAAACAGACATGAAAATACGTGTATTTAACGTTGTGCTTAACTCTAGATTTTTACGTTGGGCGCTATTAAAAAATTTCAAATTATTTTCACATTATCTTTGTGGTTTTTTTGGATGGTTTACAAAAAAGACAATAATTTAAGTTCGTTAAAAAAATTATGAAAAATTACAAGTTTTGCGCACATTCAATTTTTAAAAATGCCAGCGTATTATAAAAGACGTTCTACTGAAGAAGAAGAAGAATTCAGAAATTTAAAACGACTCAAACGAGCTAGACAGCAACAAAATTGACGATCATATAATAAATTCATGGTGCAACCACTAGATGTAAAAGAAAATTAAATAGGAGAAATGAATGTTATATGCAAACATTGCAAAGCTAAGCATTTCATATCTGAAGAAGTGAACAATAAAAAGAATTCATTTAATGATTGTTGTAATCATGGTGAAGTTAAACTTGAATTATTGCCTGATCCACCTCAACTTATAAAAGATTTATTCAATCGTAGTCACGAATATGCGAGGATTTTTCATGAACGAATACGATGGTATAATAACGCGTTTGCACTGGCCTCTTTAAATTCGAATTTAGTAAAATTTCGTTCAAACAATCGTCCTGGCCCATATTGCTTCAAAATACAAGGTCAAATTTATTACCAAATAAATACTCCTTTGTATCCAAGTGAAGAAGAAACTCCTTCATTCAGTCAACTTTTTATAATTGACCAGAATGAAGCTGCTGACATTCGATCACGCGTAAATGGAAATTCAAGTTTGAATAAAGAAATTATAGATGGAATTAGCAACATTCTTCGTGATATAAATGTATTTGCTAGATGATACAGAATGATGCATGAAGAGTTGCAGCAACAAACAATGTTGAACAATAATGAACAAGTAGAACCAGAAATGAAAATACTATTTTCTTTAAAGCCTGGAATGGATACTAGACGTGACAATGAGCAGAGAATTAATGGAGTTGCTGCAATTTCTACGACGACTGCTGATGGTGGTATTCCTGAATCGTATGTAACAATACATAATAAAAAGACTAAAAAACTAGAATATATTAGCTCAATGGATCCAAATGTTGAACCAATGATTAATTCATTGTATTATCCATATGGTACGAGAGGATGGCACAAAGATATTCCATGTGTTAATAAATCGAAACGTGTTTCAAGAGCTGCTTATACTAAGTATAGAATGGCAACTCGGGATAACAATATATTGGGTGGAAGACTATTTCAGCAATGGGTAGTTGATAGTTATGTCAAAATTGAAAAAGATGAAATGAATTTTTGTCGATCAAATCAAAAAAAAATTCGTGCAGACAGTTATCAAGGGTTTATTGATCATTTGCAACAAAGAGTAAACGATAGTGATGGACGTTTTGGAAAGATGGTAATTGATAACCAGTACGTTTTTCCTTATAATTCTGTATTATTATTGTTATTTGATTGTCATATAAATATAAAAGTAGTGTCGAGTATCAAGGCAATAAAATATCTATACAAATACATATATAAAGTACATGATGCCGCTTCAATCGTTTTAACTGATTCTAATAATAATATTGAACATATTGAAATTAAAAATCATATAGAGACGCGATATGTAGGTCCTGTTGAAGCATGTGATTGGATTTTTGGGAGACCATTGCAACAAAAAAGACATTCTATAATAAGATTACCAGTGCATTTATCAAATCAGCAGAATGTTACTTTGACTGATGGAGCTGGTGAGGAGTCTATACGTGCAGCAATGAACCATCATACAATGCTTATGGATTATTTTGCTTTGAATGAACGTGATCCGTTGGCTAAAACATTCACTTATGCAGAAATCCCTGAACATTATGTATTTTAAAAAGGATCAGGTCCATGGCAAAAACGTAAAAAACATTTCAACGTGGTGTGTGGATGATGCTTTCGCAATTGCGGAATTGGTTCGTACGTATTTTTATTTATTGACATCCTGTAAATCCAGAAAAGCTTTGGGAAGATCATAAAAACTTCATGGCTGATGATTTTAAAAGAAAACATAGCTTGACTCAGTCATATGCAAGAACATATCGTGAAATAAATAGTCTTCTTTTAAGAAAAAAATCAGATCTCAGTAAATTTCCAACAATGCCATCGCTGATTGAATTTGAGAGAATAGATAATATATATGATAAAGAAATCGTTATCAATCATGGAGAAATCGGCTCAGCTCAGTATGCGAATTTGAATGTTAAACAAAAGATCATAGTTGATCAACTAATCAATGCAACAATGTCCCGTGAAAGAAATTCTTCAACTACATGTTTTTATATTGATGGACCAGGTGGATCAGGAAAATCATATGTTTACAGTACCATTTATCATTTATTGAAGCGTAAAGGAAAAAATATTGTTAGAATGGCTTTTACAGGCATAGCAGCTATATTGCTTCCAGCAGGGAGAACAATGCATAATGTTTTTGGCATGCCTGTTCCAATCTACACTGATTCAACATCAAACATTAAGTTGCAATCAAAAGAAGCCAAATAACTTAAAAATATTGATGTAATAATTTGTGATGAAGCACCAATGGCGCCTAGATATTGCATGGAGTTAGCTGATAGAACTTTACGTGATATCACAAAAGTAGACTTACCGTTTGGTGGAAAAATAGTTCTAATGGGTGGTGATTTTAGACAGCTATTGCCAGTACTTAAAGATGGTACACGAAGTGAGACAATAAATTTATCAATTAAGTATAGTCGATTATGGAAAAATTTTAATATTCTTTCTTTAACCGAAAACATGAGAACTCTGCCAGAAGAAGTAGAGTTTAGAAAATATTTGCTAGATGTTGGTAATAGAACTTTAAATGATAATAATGATAATATAGAGATTTCGTACCAGTGTTTAGCTAATAAAAATGATGATATAGTTCAGACAATTTTTAAAGATTTAATTGATGATCGTAATTATGATGATTCAACAAAAGTGGCTGTATTAGCAGCACGACATATAGATGTGGATGATATAAATGAAAGAGTTGTGCAGCTCCTAGACAAAAACTTAGAGAAAATTTATACCGGTGTGGATAGTACACAAAATTGTGATAATGGTGATCTTGAAGATGTTCTATTACCAGAGTATTTGAATACTTTAGATCCTCCAAATTTTCCATCATATGAATTAAAATTAAGACTGAACTGCACTGTTATGCTTCTTCGAAATCTGAGTACAGGTGAAGGTTTGTGTAATGGGACAAGATTACAAATACTAGACCTTTCAAATAATCTTCTGAAATGTCGTATTTTAACTAGAGATAGGTCCAATAATATAGTTTTTATACATCGAATTACACTATATTGCGAAGGTGTTTATCCTTTCACTTTCAAACGTAGACAATTTTCTATTAAGATTGCATTTGCGATGACTATCAGTAAAAGTCAAGGACAAACGTTTGATAAAATAGGAGTTGACCTTGAAAAGATGTATTCAATCATGGACAATTATATGTAGCTTTTTCGAGAGTAAGATCATGGGATTCGTTACGAATATTTTTAGGAGAACAACGAGATGACAATATAGTTGAAAATCATGTGTTCAAAGAAATATTTGAATAATAAATAAAAAAATTGAAAAAAAACAATCATAATTATAAACAAAAGATATATTAATTTTTTAATATAAAAAATCAATTGGTCGACAGCTAAAACTTTTATTTTTATTGAAAGTTAATGCAATAAACAAATAGAATGGAAAGAGATTTGAAAAAAATAAGCATAATTATACTTATGAATAATTTCCATATACTGATAATCTATTAATTTCGGTTATTTTGTTTCGAAATATTTTAATGAGCTGTTTATAAATAGACATGAATTTTTCAAATTGAATTTATATAATTATATAACTATAAAAAAAAACGAATATGTTGATTTCGAATGAAGAATTATTAAAGTTGCTAAAAAAGAAATTTGAAATGTTTACAAATACGTATACATCTTTTGAAACGATCGAAATAGAACAAGAATTCGAAGCATCACCAGAAGGTAAATATCTTTATAAATCATTTGAAATAATTACATATATCAATTTCTATTTCAGAAATAGAAGAGTTTAAAAATAAAATTATAAAAAATATGATAAAGGAAGTACCTTGCGTAATTTGCGTAAAAGGATATTTCGAAAAAAAAAGAAAATATAGTAATGTGCTCGTTTTGTAAAGTCATGATTCAGACATCAAAAATAACTGATCTTGATAAATTGAATGAAAATTTAGAAATTATTCAAATCAAACACTCGGAAAGATGTGACCAACAAATCGATTTTTCTTCAAGAATTAATGGAGGGAATTTAATTATTTTAAAAATGATGTGTTTTACATGTGAACACGTTGTTAATATTATTTAATAAAAATATTTATCGTAAAAATTATAATAATTTTGTTAAAAAATAAAAACTAAATATATTCCGATAAGTAGAGAACATCAATCATAGTAATCAATGATTTAAAATATAACATGATGGCGCGCAAAGCGTGCCACTTGGTCTAGTATAATAAAAGTTTGGAAAAAAAAAAAAAAATCAATAATTTATTTCAGTAAGGCTGTGTTTTAAAACAAAAAAGACTCGAAATCAACATATTGCGTATCTCTGTTGTCGACTCTAACTTAATAATCTCGATATAACGATACATTTTATCGATTGTTTTAATTGAAATTCTCACCGATAATTGATACGATATCCAAATTGAAGAGAACTCTTTAGCCCTGACATTGGTCATTAAACAGATAGTAACCTGGTCATTAACCTGATATTGTTTTACGAGTTTTACATTTAAAAAAGAATAAATTAATTGATATTGTTGTCAATCAAAAATTATTTGGAGTTGTTCTTGCATACGTATACGTTATTGAATATCAAAAACGTGGTCTGCCTCATGTTCATTTACTGATAACGTTAAGGGGACATGATAGTTCTGTCTCATTGTCGGTAATGTCAATTGCGTGAAAAAATTTCAAACATAGTTTTTGGAAAAACTACGTGTTAAAATTCTTTAAAAATTTGGCATATTATCAAGGAAACTATTATCAAGTTCACCTGACTCTTATTTTTTGGAAATTCAAAATTTTTTTTACAAAATTAAAATTTGCTAGAATCTAGTAACAAAAAAATTTTCAAACATAGTTTTT
>MKYW01000188.1:109607-127008 GCA_015776835.1 Aphidius ervi | reverse complement strand
AAAAAAATTATTTTACCCATTATAAATAAAGTAACACATTTGAAGATCAAGTCCCAAACAAAATACAAACAGATGAATTTCTTTCGGCGTTATATAAAGTTTGTTGGTGTCCATGACAGGTCTTGCATTGATATTATTTTATTTATATTACTATTGTTTATTAGAAATCAATTTCTTGTTTATTCAATATCAATTGTATTTTTAATTTTTATATTTATTTAATAATTATAATTATTAAATTATTTGATTGATGAATAATACAAACTGGGCTGTGAAAAAATTTGTCAATTATTGTGACAAGCCTTGCGTTATCATTAATATTGTTTTTCATGGATAAACAATATAATATAAATGATATAAATAATATAAATTAATAAAAGAATATAAACATTTAAGTAATTACTAAATTAATTGAATGATGAAAAATACGATGTGTAAAAAAAATAAATAAAATGATATAAAGAAAAAATTTATCAATTTATCAAAATATTCGAAATTAGAATTTATCATTTTTATTATTAATTTAAAAAAAAAACAATATGGAGTGGTTTCCGTCGATAATGAAAACTCAAAAATATAAAAAATAATATTATCTAAATAAGTAGAGTTGCACAACTCATATAATATTGTGGTAAAAAAAAAAATTTTTTTTCTAAATATTTACTACATTTTAGAAAAAAAATAATATTTTACAAATATTACACGAATACTGCGATTGATCAAGTAAGTAATAATTATTATAATATCAATCAAGCACTTACAAGAAAACTCTTTTTAAGGCGACATGAAACGCGATTCTGCCTTATCTCGGGGTGCCACGCGCTCCATCTATAGGCCCCCAGTGGCATCACTAGAGCCCTATACTTCGATCGGTAAGCTGGTCTTTACCGATCGGTAAAGAGACAATTTAAATCTACTTAAAATGACCTTAATAAGGTTTTTTCTATTTATTTTTCAATTGTTTTCAATTAATTTACTTGTCATTTTAATTTTGGTAAATCAAAATTTTACATAATTATGTAAGCAATTACTGCAATGACTCAGATTTTAAATAGTTGATTTTTTTGATCAATTGAAATTATAAATAAATACCATGGCAAGCTAAATACTGTATTTTCCATACAGTTATTATTCAACAATAATAATGATAACATTAATACATTAATTTATTGATTCTTATTCGAATCTAAAATGATTATAAATTTATGTCTAAATTTATAAAAAATTAATGATTCATTGTGTAATTCAATATAGCATGCTAAATTCTGTATTTTCCATACAGATGTTATTCAATCATAATAACAACATTAATACATTAATTTATTGATTCTTTTTCGAATCTAAAATGATTATAAATTTATGTCTTAATTTATAAAAAAAAAGATTTGATAATGGATATGGTGGATCTGCAACAAATAATAACTGGAGTTTCTTTTTTAAAACTATTATCAATGTCATGAGTTCATCTAATGCTAGATTCAGCATTTTACGATGTACTGATAAATTTCTATAACCTGAACCATTTAATAAATTATCAAAGCTGCATCTTTGGTACCACATGCACCACTCAAAGCTTTTGTCAAAATTTTTTCAGCTGACTCCATTTCATGTAACCATGTATTTTCATTAATAAGTTTTCTTGGCTTAAATGTAATTCAACAAATAAAAAAATTTATAAATAAAATTAGTTTAAAAAAAACAATTACTTTGATAAAGATTTTGAATTAACTTTACTTTTGTCAAAAGTATCACTTATACGTGGATTCTCTTGAACTCGACGTTCACCATCGTTCACATTATTTTCCACATTATTTGTTGAATTTTGATTCAATTTTTTTTTATTTTTGCTCTTATGTTTTGGCATTTTTATGTTATTAATTCTTAGTTATTATAATTTCAAATACTGTTACTGTCAATCTCCAAGTTGATTCAACTTCATGAAGATTAAAATATGCTGCTCGAATAAATGTAGTATTTTTTAAAGTTGATAATTCAACATGACATATCCGTTTCCCTATTTCATTTTCTTTGGTATCTGTTGAAAATAATAATAGAAAATTTACCATAAAATGATCGTAATTATTATTAAATATTTGTTAATTTATTTACCTTTAATTCGTAGACTGCAAGCTTCATTATTTGAATGAATGATATATTTTTCATGATCTTTTACATCATCTCTATTTGGATGTTTCCATATGATTTTTAATTTGTTCATCATCAGCACCGGAATTGGCATTGCTTCAAGAATTGTTTCTTTTTTGGTATCAACTATTTCATGTTTTACCATGGTACTACTTTGTCTTTTATATAATAAATAAATATATTGAATAAATAACTCATAAATTCAATAAAAAGCAATACATACTTATTATTTATACTGAAAAAATTTTTTTAGTCTCAGTAACACCATCAGAATTCAATGATTTACATGTCCAATTACCAGTATGTTTTAATTTAGCTTAATTTATTTTTATACCACAATTATTTAATATTGATTCATTTTTTTTATTATAAATATCAAGTTTACCATCTGGATATTGTAGTGAACGCGATTGCTATTTATCATGTTCTGTATAGTTTATCTGTTGAATTAAAAGAAAGTTGTTTTGATTGCTCACATTACACTTTTGATAAATTGTTTTAAATATATAATTTATTGATGTCATTGATTGATCATTCATAAATAATCGTTGATTAACGGTGTGAATGTCATCACGTAATGAACATTTGCATGATCCAGAATTTCGAGTTGTTAAATTGTAAATATTTAATGGCAATCATCTGGCTTTTTTATTTTATTTAACACTTCAAGATTATGCCTAAAATTAAAAGTACAATTAATAATTTTATACAAAGCACTTATTATTAATTCATACCTTGAATTTTCAGCTGTAATTTGTTCATTGATTACTGTCTCATGTGCTCCTTCAAATGTACATTGTTTGAAGTTTTCGAATTTAATTTTGCATCCAATTTTAGACACTGTCCTATTATGATTTAAAAATTATCAACAAAAACTTCTGGTTTTTCTAAGTAAAAAAAAGATAAAAATTTAATAACAATTCACTCTGTTATTTTTTGAAGAATTAAAAATTGTCTAGAAAAAAAAATAACCTCAAAAGTGACTTGATAAATTTCTGTATGAATCAACTTTTCAGAATCTCCATCGTCATTTATATTGCTGTAATATTCTACTTTTCATTTTTCATCATGTGATTTATTAATATTCCAACCCATAGAATTTTTCTATAATATTTGGTTTTTAATTTTACAATAAGACAAGCCGTACAACGAACACTTATGTTTAGCCAATGCTTACCGTAAAGCAAGCAAACAGCTGTTAACAGTTATTTTTTTTTATCATTCTTCCTCGTAGTTTTTAGTTGCCGACGCTTATGGTAGAGGGCGAACAGTATCCAGTTATTTTTTTTTATGTTTTTTTTTTCTCAGTTTTTGTTAGAGCGAGATGAAATATAAACAAACAGCAAATATCTAAATTATAAAATATTTATCATTAAAAAAAAATTATAAAAAAAAATTCAACTTTAATTAATAGTTAAAGTACATAATACTGATGATAAAATTTTACCAGGTCCAAATCCAATGTATATAAAAAAAATATTAATTGTTAATAATAAAAGCAAGTTAATTAAATTGTCAATGTATTCAGAAGTATATAGTTCATCTTATGGATCAAATTCTAAACTTTAATGAATAGCAATCGCTTGTAAAATAACACTATTAATACCAAGACTATTGTTCACTTGATGGCTTTATAATAAAATGTGTATCGATAAAAATATACAATAAAAAGTGTATAATCACCAGGATTACATGATGTTCGTACAACAATTGATACTGGTTAAATAACTGCAAATTAAAATAGTGTATTTATTAAATTTCTTCTGGAACAACTTGTTGCTGATAATAATTAATTATTTACTGATGCTGGTAGTATTGTTTTGAAAAATTTTAATCTGTTTATTAATGAGCTTAAAGAAGGTGTTTTGATAAAACATCAAAATAGTTATTACAATTTTATCGATTTTTTATATAAATTTAAATCAACTCGTTTTTTAAATACTCTTGTTATTATCATCAAAACAGCTTTAAACTGCAGTGTACAAATTAATGATCTTACCATTTTGAAATCCAAGTTCTCATTTGAACATCCAAGTACACATGCTTCTATCTTTTTTTTTTGATAAATAAAAAAATAAAAAAACGACAAAAATAATGAATATTTTGCACCAACTGTTATCTTTCAAAACTTATTAATTATATTAATTATCGAAAGCGTTTTAAACTGCAGTAAACAAAATAATGATGTTACATTTCTAATCATCCAAGTAAACTTACTTTTATCAGTTTTTTTTCTGGTATATTAAAAAATGAAAAAAAAAACAAAAAAAATAATAAATATTTAGCACAAACTGTTATTTTTTTTTCAAATATAAATGTTTCTCATTCATTTTAAACCACTCAAATTTTCAGTAGTTTTTAGCTGCTGTCTTGCTTGTTGCTTCTCCAGTTAATAATCTGGAATTAATAAATGATTTCCAGTTGGCTTTATCTTGTTCATTTTTTTGTTGCCATCCAGATGTAACAGTTGCACATGGTGTTGCAGGTATATATTTAATAGCTGAGTGATATTTTTTTTTAACTGGTGCAGTATTTATTTGTCTTGCTGCTGTCTTGCTTGTTGCTTCTCCAGTTAATAATCTAGAATTATTAAATGATTTCCAATTGGCTGTATCTTGTTCATTTTTTTGTTGCCATCCAGATGTAACCGTTGCACATGATGCTGCAGGCACATAATTAATAGCTGAGTGATATTTTTTTTTAGCTGGTGCAGTATTTATTTGTCTTGCATGAGAATTTATAAATTTATTATTCATTATATATGCATCATAATCTTGATTTATTGGTGGTTGGTTAATTCTTATTGATGGTTGAGTGAATTGATATTCTTCTGGTGTTGATGAAGGTAAAGATGAATAAAATAATTCTTGATGTTGTTGTTCATTGACTTGACAAGACATTGGTGTAGGTAGGTGTAATGGCAAAGACAATGAAGTTGGTGATGGTGATGGTGGTGGTGGTGGTGATGCTAGAAGGTAGTTCAGCATTTTCTGCTTTTGATTATAATCATGAATTGCAAACCATGATTGTGATGGTGGCACTGATAGTTGTTGAGGAATAAATAATTGTGTTGGTCCTGATTGTGGCACTTGTATTTTTTCAGGTATCAATGGTTGTGTTGGTCCTGATTGTGACACTGGTATTTTTTCAGGTATCAATGGTTGTGTTGGTCCTGATTGTGGCAGTGGTATTTTTTCAGGTATCAATGGTTGTGTTGGTCCTGATTGTGGTTGTTGTGAATCAGAACGCTCTTGTTGTAGAGCAGCTAGCCATAGCTTTGCACGAGCCGCAACTTTGGTGCCACGAGCACCACTCAAGGCTTCTGTCAAAATGTTTTCAGCTGATTCCACTTCATTTAACCACTTATTTTCATTAATAAGTTCTTCTGCCTTCACATCTGATTAAATAAATGTAAAAGGTGATAAATAAAATTAAAAATAACAATCAATTTGATAGTACTGTAGTAGTATTATTTATATATAATAAATAATAATAATATTTCTATAATTAACCTACCATTGTTGAAAGTATCACTTTTACGTGGCCGCCCTGGACCTCGACGTTCACCAGCGTTCACATTACTTCCCACGTTATTCGTTAAATTTTTATTCAATTTTTTTTTAATTTTACTCTTATATTTTGGCATTTTTATGTTATTAATTCTTATTTATTATAATTGCAAATTAATATTAAATTCAAGAAGCAGTACAACAAACACGTAACTATAACCATGCAACGCTTACGGTAAAACGATCAGACAGTGTACCGTTATTTTTTTTTTTTTTTATCTTTTTCACTCTTATTTTTTGGTTGCCGACGCTTATGGTAGAGGGCGAACAGTATCCAGTTATTTTTTTTATGTTTTTTTTTTCTCAGTTTTTGTTAGAGCGAGATGAAATATAAACAAACAGCAAATATCTAAATTATAAAATATTTTTTATTAAAAAAAATAACTTCAAGTTTAACAATTTAATTTATTCAATTTATTTAGTGCTGATCATGAAAATGCCCTTAAACAAGGTATTTACAATAGTATTGGGTCTTGTGTGTACAATAAGTTATGGGTTGTCATAATATTATTACCATTTGTTAAACTATTTATTTGGGCATTATTATGGGGTAGTGTATTTTTTTTAGTCAAATTAAATATCACAAATTCTGTACAATCATTGTTTAAAGATATAGATGATTATCATGAGCCATTAATTTTTAATTTAACAATAGTGCCATCAAGAATACATGATGATGTATCAGAATGTTTACGTAAATTTGTATCATTGTACATATTGGAATATTTTTTCTAATTATTGGTATTTATAATCATTAATTGTAATATTGATATGGTAATTTTTTTTATACTATAAGTTTATGATGTTTATTATTTTATATTTTATTAACTTTATTTTATTTATGTTTACAGATTTTCACAATAATTTTTGGTTATATTTTTGTACTTTTTATTTATTGGAAACTACATAATACATCAAATCTTTAGTTAATATTTAAGATATATATATATATCAAATATATTTGATTGTTATCAAGTTGCTCAATTTTTGACTTTAAAAGGACTTTGTATTATTGGATTTGTTTATGAAATAATATAAATAATGAAAAATAAAGAAGTTAATATTGTGGAAACTGTACAATTAATATTATTTGGTGAAGGTGAAATGATAATTGTAAAAATCCATTATTTTATCACAAAATATGATTCAACTAAACAAATTTTTACCTAAATTTTATATCATAAATGCTGTACAATCATGGTTTAAAAATATACATGATTACCATGAACCATTAATTGTTAATTTAACAATAGTACCATCAAGAATACATGATGATGTATCAGAATGTTTACGTAAATTTGTACTATTGTACATGTTGGAATATTTTTTCAAAATATGAACTTGTGGATGATATATCCAAACTTTAACCCATGTAAATTAATCCACGAAATAATGTTTTATCTTCTAAATTTTTTTTTAATATGAACTTCAATACTTGATTTATCCTTTTTGCTTAGATTTATATTATGTTGATGTCAATGGTCCAGATGATGATAGTGTTATTGACCAAATATTATTTTGTGGTTATTATTTGCTTGATTACAACTTATTGTTTCACATTTGTGATTTGACTTGTGAAGTAGTGATGCATTAATATTTGGACTTAAATTATTGAAAACTGGAATATTTTCTTGAGCTGATGTACAAGCTACAATAATATTTCTATAGCATATATTTCAAAAATGCTTGACTAGCCCTCTAGGGGTCTAGAATATAAGTACTTAAAAATAATAATAATAAAGACCATATGGTAAATTAGTTTATTGTTTTCTGTGAATAACTGACAGATTTTTCATGAAAACCTTTTGTCATATGTTTTATTTATACTTATAATTATATCTTTTGTTAGTGAAAATATTATCACAGTGCTAATTTTTTGTGAACATTGTTGTATATTTACTGTGTAATAATTATGGGTAGTAAAAAAAATAAAAGTCGAAAATATTCACAAGCCCATCAATGGCGTCAAAAGTAAGTGCAATTCATTTAGAAACAAATAAATTAATCAGTTTACCATAATATTAATTATGATAATAATAATTATAATTATAATATAATTATTATTATCGTTATTGTTATAATTATTGTTGTCGTATTTAATTATGAAAAATTTATATTCAACACACAATAATTGCTGATATAATTAGTGTCTCAGTAATGACATGGGTGGTTCATTTAACTGAAAATAATCAAAAAAAAATTATGTCTCAAATTCTTTTATTTATTAAAACAATTTTTTTTCTCTATTAATTGTATACTATTATCGTTGTTAATTTAATTCGGAAAAAAAAATTGCAAGTAAAATTATATTCATTTTATGAAATATTTTTACAGAATTGTTTTTACGTGACTTCTTGTTATTTTTTGATAATTGTCTGAGTTTCTGACTGATTTGGCTTTCATAAAGCCTGTTATTTTCAGTTTTGTAGGTCAAGAATTCTATGTATGGAATTTTTTTTTTTTTTTTAATAATTGGCCCTTAAGGTTGAATGTAAATCGCATCGGTGGACGAAGTTTGGGCCCGAGAGGGTGCATATCTACATATGGTTATAAAAAATATTTCAGTGCCCCTCTGACCAAAATATATTCACTATACTGGCAGGTTCTTGGTAGTATGTGTGTATGCAGTCTATCTGGATAGACACACATATACTACCATAGCCAAGAAACACGAGACAGTACGACGAATAAAAGAAAGAGAATGACCGCTAATGATAAAAAATTTTGATTCTAATAATTGAATAACTTTCAAAATCCGTTGTAGAAATTGGGGGCTTAAAAAATCCGTATTGTGAAGAAGTACAAATTGATAGTAAATTGAGTAAAATCTTATAGAAACTTTTGGAGCTAGAGAAGAAAATATGTGTTCAGTCCCTATACCTACGTGTTAAAGTTGTCAACTTTGACATTAATTATCTAAAAAAAACGTGTAAAATTCTGAAAAAATTCAACAAAATAGATAATTATTCTGGCTTTTATATGGGATCAAAAATTCAAAAATCATATAGTTAGAAATTCTATTTAAATTCAACCTTAATGAATTTTTAGTCTTCTTTTTAGGGTTGGCCCCAAAACCCAAAATTGATAGATTACTATGATTTAATTTTTATTGACGATGCATTATTAGTAGTCTTTACCATTTTTTTTTTTTAATTTTTGGGTCCATTTTTTTTTATTCAACAAAATCTAGTGTCAGAATCCGTTATTCTGAGGTACTCTTGACTGGCAAACCGAATTTATTGATGTGAAATTAAGGTTGATTCTGAATAATTAAATTTCTAATAGATTTTTAGTCTGCAAAATTCGTAAAGTTGACATTATTTTTAATTTTCCCTGGTTGTACCTTAAAAGAGGAATCTGCTCAAAAAATTGAAATTTTTTCTGAGGTGGATTTAAAAAAAAAAATTAGCGTGTTGCGAGTACGCGCGGGGGAAGTGAAACTTCTTTTGGAGTAGTAACGCAGCATTGTGTGACCGAGTGTGTGACACTCAGCGTAACGCTAGTGAGGCCTCGAATTTTGTCGCCACCCTCCGTAAAGAAGTTTCACTTCAATAAATAACTTTAAAATATTGAAACTTAGCTAGATTCACGGCACATAGACATGAACACAAGCAAGGTTTTGGTGTACAATGTAAACTTTGCTTGCTAGTGTGTTACCGCGAACACACACACTACTAAAGAACTTGTTTTTTTTTATCAGTGGCGCTACAAAAATTTCAGGACACAGGAATAAAAAATAGTGTTATTGACATACGGGTCCTTCGTGGTATATTGGTTCGGTAATACGACTGGGAATCAACCTTGAAGAAAAATTTATTTTCGTTTTAAAAAGTGATTTTTACGATTTTTTTTCATTTTTGGGCCTTATCCGTGTTCTGCTTATTATTTGAATGATAGAAAAAATTTTTTTACAACTGATAGAATCAAGAAATAGTATATTATATAACTAGTATGTGAAGTAGGTGATTCTTGCACGATCTTTAAGGTGTCAATACGAGTCACCACACGGAAAAAAATTTACCGTCGATTTTACTATGGTCCCACAGTAATCAAGAAACATCGGTCAACTAATATATTTTTTACAGTAAATATTAAGAAAAAAAAAAATACTGTGATTAAAAAATTCCAATGGACCATAGCAATGTTTGAGATTTTGATTTTTTATTTTGTATAAAATAAAAACTGCAACGTAACATGAAATCTTTACAAATTTAAGTTGAAAAAATTATTATGCATCTTTTCAAATACTACAATGTACCATAGTAATTTTTATAAGTTTCTAATTTTTGCTTGAGCACATCATCAAACTTGCTGTGCATAATGTAGTTTTTACAATAGTTATGTTGAAAAAATTCAAATGTCTTCATTTGAACTTTTTTTTGTGCTGATTCAAAACTGTACATTTACTATCAGATTGTAGCCCTGGACAAAACAAAATTTTGATAATTATTTCAATTTTTTCTTCTTTTTCTTTTAATAAATATTTAACTTTTAAACTTCTAAACTTTGCTAGATGCGCGGCACACTGACATGAACACAAGCATGGTTTTGGCGTACGACGTAAACTTTGTTTGCTAGTGTGTTGCCGCGCACACACATACTACTAAAGAACTTGATTTTTTCATCAGTGGCGCCACAAAAATTTCAGGACATGGGAATAAAAATACGGTCTTCTGCGTTGATGTACGGTCCACTGGTTACAAAAAATAAGCCCCTACCGAAATACACAGAGTGCTATACCCCTGATATACAGGCCCTTCGTGGCATAAATATTGGTACGGCGATGGGACTTGGAATCAACCTTAATGATATATGTAACATATTTAACTTGCATTTTTTTTTTAATTTATTCTTTGCAAGTTTTGGGGTTAAGTTTTGTCAAAATAAGTTCATGTTAAAATATGATTATTATTATTATTGCTGTTGCTGTTATTAAATTATTGCCTAAAAGTTCATGCAAGTGCATTCATTTGATTTTTATTCCATTATAATTACTATCTATTTTAATATTAATTAATTACTATCCATTATAATTACTACCATGAAGGGGGGAGAGAGCACGGTGCAGGGTAAAAAAATTTATAACTATTGCAAAATTTACATCACCAATTTTTAATATTTAGTATTGGCTTTATAAATTTTTCATATAGCCATTTCAAAAATTACTATGGTACAAGGCTAAAAATTCAAATTGCCATTAGGCGTCGCTTATCGAGAAAAATTGCTATGGCCCATATTGAATCTCAATACAATTCTCCCACGTTTCCGAGTTGCTGTGGGCCAAACAGAGTGTCAAAAAATAATATCCCTACGGAACACCAAAATTATTATTAATATTTTCCCAATATTATCATATTATTATTATTTATTCATTTATTTATTTTTTTTTCAATTTATAAACACCTTGCCTCTATTCTTCAGGCGATTAAAAACGAACAATCAAGTTGGGAGTGGTGTTTCGCGTTTACCCGAAGTTTGAGGTTTACAGACCTCAAAGGAAAATGATATCTTTGAAAGACAAGGAGATCAGAAAAAAGGTAAGGTAAGTCAAACTGATATTTTTTATAATTACAACAGTGATCATGCTGCGTATGATGTTGTGGAAAAAAATAATTCAGAAAATGAATTAAATCCTAATGATACAGCTTTCGAATTTGAAAGTAACACATCATGTATTGATGGAAATTTGATTAAGTATGAAGTTGTAGAAAAAAATAATTCAGAAAATGAATTAAATCCTAATGATACAGCTTTCGAATTTGAAAGTAACACGTCATGTATTGATGGAAATTTGATTAAGTATGAAGTTGTAGAAAAAAATAATTCAGAAAATGAATTAAATCCTAATGATACAGCTTTCGAATTTGAAAGTAACACATCATGTATTGATGGAAATTTGATTAAGTATGAAGTTGTAGAAAAAAATAATTCAGAAAATGAATTAAATCCTAATGATACAGCTTTCGAATTTGAAAGTAACACATCATGTATTGATGGAAATTTGATTAAGTATGAAGTTGTAGAAAAAAATAATTCAGAAAATGAATTAAATCCTAATGATACAGCTTTCGAATTTGAAAGTAACACATCATGTATTGATGGAAATTTGATTAAGTATGAAGTTGTAGAAAAAAATAATTCAGAAAATGAATTAAATCCTAATGATACAGCTTTCGAATTTGAAAGTAACACGTCATGTATTGATGGAAATTTGATTAAGTATGAAGTTGTAGAAAAAAATAATTCAGAAAATGAATTAAATCCTAATGATACAGCTTTCGAATTTGAAAGTAACACATCATGTATTGATGGGAATTTGATTGAGTATGAAGTTGTAGAAAAAAATAATTCAGAAAATGAATTAAAACCTAATGATACAGCTTTCGAATTTGAAAGTAACACATCATGTATTGATGGAAGTATAATTGTCGATAAACACGATAAAAATGTCTTTGAAAAGAAAATATCGAATAATAATAGTATCGATACCAGTTACAATAATGATTATAATCAAATTGAGCTACGTGACATAGTTATTCCAGATCGTAAAATAACTGATATCAATTATTTTTTTACAAACTTGCATAAACAGTTCGATCGTCATAACAATTGGTGTCCAGGTGCAATTGAAGATTTGAGAATTTATAAATATTATGATAAAGGTTTAAATTCTCGACTTTACATAAAGTGCATAAATTGTGGGCACACAGGTGATGTTTGGACTGATCCACCAGACCAAAAAGATAAAATCCCACTTAATGAAAGTGCAGTGTTAGGAACATTGACGTCTGGTATAGGTTATAATACTCTACAAGAATTATTTGCAAGTATTAATGTTAAATCTATGTCCCATAAAACTTATGAGACAATTCGAATGACAAGAATAAATGATCTTGTTCATGCAGTATCTGCTGCTAGTATGGAAGCAGCTATAGCAGAAAAAATTGAATGGTCAATAAAAAATAAGTGCGTTACACCTGAAGGAATTCTTTGCATTGCAGTAGAAATCGATGGATCATGGTCCAAGAGATCATATAAAGGTGGAAGGTATGATGCTCTATCAGGACTGGCAGTTATTGTTGGCACGTATACTAAAAAAGTACTTTTCCTTTCAATACGAAACAAATACTGCTCAGTTTGTGACAGAGCAAAAAATCGAAATATTATTCCAAAAGAAAACCATAAAAATTACTGTTGGAAAAATTATGACAGAAATGATGCTTCAACTGCTATGGAAGCAGATATTATTGCTGAAGGATTTAGACAAAGTTACCCTGTCCATAAAGTTATCTATAATCCTATTGTTGGAGATGGTGACAGTATTGTCTATAAAAAACTGGTGGACATGGATCCTTATGCGCATTTAGGTGTTCATGTCGAAAAAATTGAATGCAAAAATCATTTATTAAAAAATTTTGGCAAGCATGTTGCTGCAGTTGGAAACTTAGTAGTTAAACTTTCTGTGAGAAAGCAGCTTAAACCAAAAAGAATTCCCGTGTTACGAAAATATGTAGCTCAAAGTGGACAATTTATGCGATCTTTACTTGAAAAAAAAATCAAGCAGCTTAACTCTGAAAATTTAACAAGAGAAATAATACTCAAAAGATATACGAAGTTTGTATCAACATTACAATCACACACTTTTGGTGAACACAAATACTGTGATTCTACAGAAATGAATTGTGATGAAAGAGACGACAATATGGTAAACGATCTCAAACTAGTTGGAATGTACCAGCTGATTACAAAGCATGTGAATGATGTAGCACGCCATTCTCAAAGTCTATTGAAAGATAAAACAACAAACCATGCGGAATCTCATCATTCAATTACCAATAAACATTTATCTGGCCGCAGACTGAATTATAGTATGCGTAACAGTTATGAATTGAGAGCATTGTGCGGTGGTGTACAATTCAACTCTCAAAATGTATTGAGCCAACTTCATAAATTTGATAATAAAGTTGTTCCAGCTCAAATTTTAAAGATGGAAGCTAGTAGACAAGCTTCTGTTAAAGCCACTCATGCGTATAGAGTACGTAATAATTTTAAAAAAAGACAATATAATCACAAAACGGACATAAACTATGGTCCAAATTGTGATAGAGCTGATATTGCACCAGAACAATATACACTACTTGAAGGTGAGCATTTCGAAAGATTAAGAAAAAATCAAAATGATCGAGCTGAAATTGAAAAAATTACAAGAGCGCAAGCTTCATCACCTTTGTGGAAAGAATATCGCAAAGACTTAATTACAGCATCAAATTTTGGTGAAATTTTTCATCTCCTGCCAGCAACTTCATGCGCGAATATAGTCAAAAAAATTCGTTATGGTTTGAGCTGTAATACAAAGCAGATGAAATTAGGTAAAGACTCTGAAAAAGATGCTATTGTAAAATTATCAGAATCAATTGATAAAAAGATATATGCGTGTGGATTACTTATTGATGAACGTTGTTGTTTTCTTGGTGCTACACCAGATATGTGCATTGAAAACGAAGATAGTATTATTGAAGTAAAATGCTTAGCATCTGCAATAGGTAAAGCTGTAGACCAAGCATTGAGATCTGGAAAAAATTATCGACGAATATTCGATATTAACGATCTCAATAAAATGAATGAAAACCACAATTATTATTTCCAAGTACAAGGTCAATTACATATAGCTCAAAAACAACTATGTTACTTTGCAGTATACACTTTAAATTCAAAATTGAATCTGGAAGATGATAGTCAGTACATGGATTATGAGAATATGGAAATATATGATATAAAATATATAAAAGTCATGAAAGATCCCGATATCTGGGAAATCGTGCGACCTGTTCTCGAAAAGTTTTACATGAATTGTCTTCTTCCAGAAATTATTGATCCCAGGCATGAATTTAATTTGCCAATTAGAGATCCTCTATACATTATAGAAGCTCAAAAAAATGCAGATAAAAAAAATGCAAGGAATAAACGTTCAAAAAACAGCAATGATATAGATAGTCAAATTCCGACAAAAATCGTTAAAAAGGTTCCTGGAGAGTCAGGTGAAAACGAGACAGACATAAAATGTTCAGAAAAAGATGATGATGTTGAAGTTATCGATTCATCGTCACTGAACCACAGGTCTAGAAATGAAAAAGCTTTCATTATCTCTGAGCAAATAAGATTGGCTAAATTGTATGAAACTCTTGTGAAAGACTTACCCAGGAGAAAGATTGCTATTATTAATAACATTAAATCTCACAATATGATATTTGACGAAGGAATAGAATTATTTTTGCAAACGCTAGTAAAAAATAGTGATTTTACTGTTATACCTGTTTGGTATATTAACAGTCCTCACGTTATAAAGCCTTCAGAAAGTCAAAATGACCTACAAATTTTAGGTGGTACATCTGATAATCGACATTGGGCCTGTATCTATTATAACGGATCTCAAATCTATGTTTACGACAGCATGCTTCGTAAGAGATTATCAGAAAAAGAAAAAACATTCATAGCTAAGCGCTATCCACATATTGATGACAAAGACATTTTATTTGAAAATGTAACAAGACAGCCAGATGCTACAAGTTGTGGTGCATACGCTGCTGCATATGCGACAGCTGTCGTATTAGGTTACGATCCAAGCAGCATTCAATTTTCTCGAAAGGCCGTGCATATTCGAGCACACATGGCAAAAATTATTGAAGAAAAGAAAGTTTCACTTTTTCCAAATTTTTCTGCAGATGAAAAAATTTCTATAATAAATAATTAATGATAAAAAAATATAATCTTGTATTTTATTATTGATAATCAATGTAAACGCATAAAAAAAAAATTGCGAGATAAAATGAGTTATTACTAGGTAATGGCGACTCTTTGTTAGAAGAACATGATGACCAAAAATTTTATACGGAAGTGTGTAAAATACTAGAATAGTCGGGAATAATTGGATTTCTATTAGAAAAACAGAAGCTCACTTTTGTACATAACAATTGTGGGGGAGGATGGAGGGACTTCTTAATAATAAACTACCTAGATAACCGAATTCTAGAAAATTTCCGGAAAATTACTGGAACGATTAATGAAAATCTGCATAGTAATTCTACCAGAAATTTACTGGAAAATTACTGCAAATTATTTCCAGAAATGCTCACTAGTAAATTTCCAGTAACTTACTAGTATACAATAACATTGATTTGGAATAAGTTATGGTTATGCTTACTGTAAATTTAGTATACAATAACTGGAAAACTTTTCTGGTGGTGCTTACTATCAATTTACTGGAAAATTATTGAAAAAGTTTTCTAGTAGCGCTTACGACCAAATTTACTAAATATTTATTGAAAATCTTTTGTCGAAGTGCAAAAATACCGAGGAAAAGCAGTACCTATAAAAAAATAGAGCTAAGGATTTAATGTAACCAAAAAAATTATGTGGTAAGCAACATTGATTCCTGAGCCACATCTTTTCCTTAGCTACTGCTTTTACTTGAACAGTTTTATTAGAAAAAAAAAAATACGTGTAATTGATTTATCAAATAAATAAAAATACCAAGGACAGGTAGCGGATAAGGAATTAATGCTGCTTGAAACATAATTTTTTTAGCACAACATTACACGTTACTACATTAATTCTTAAGCTCCATTTTTTTATAGCTACCGCTTTTCATTGGTATTTTTATTTATTTAATAAATGAAAAGAAAGTAATCAAATTTTAAAGAATAATAGTATAATTATAGCAATTTCTTTAAATAAATTGAAATACCTAAGAAAAGACGGAGCTGAGTGAAAAATAGAGCTTACCCCATAATTGCCCAGGTATTTTTTCTCACTACCAGAAAAATTTTCCAATAATTTTCCAGTAAATGATAGTCAACGTGAGTTACCGGAAATATACCAATTATGTATTCTAGAAATGCGTGGTTATCTGGGTAATAATATTGATATACAAAACTAAAATTTCTAGTTACGAAAAATAATTATTTACTAGTAAAAATTTAGCTGACTCAGAATTTTTTTTTTAATTACCAACTTGGAAAAAAATTTTCGAATTTTGAAAAAAAAAAATGTTGAATGCTCTTGAGGACAGTTAAGACAGTATACCAGTAAATTTTCAGATTTTTTGTACACGTAGTTTTTGAAATAAAATCCACTTGTACAAGCTGAAGCAATTGGTTGTTTACAACAATTACATTTATTTGCACCAAAACATTTCAATTTATCATCATTAGAACCAAATTTATGGTGTACCAATTATTAAATTTAAAAAAATTAATCATTTTGCATTTATACACTATGAGACACGAGATCTTGCTGAACGAGTTTTTCAATTAATGACACGTAAGTATTTAAAAAAAAAAAAAAAAAAATTACTAACCATTGTCAGAGTGTAATTGTTGTTTTACAAATAATTTAATCAGGTCCAGGAAGTGTTGCCGAGTATCATCAATGGGAAGTACGTTAGGCAAAACTAATTGGTTCATCAAAAATGTTGGAAAGACAACGTTCAATTGAAGAAGCTGTTGCTGCAACTCACAGGCTTCTTTTACCACCACATGAACAACAAAAATTATTACAAGAACAACAACAAAAAGCATCATACACTGGTGGCAACAAACGTGCAGCAAGAAGAAAAATTAAAGAGACACATCAGAGCTAGCTGTTGCTGAAAACTCAACTGTTTTAATTGTTTTTTTTTTTTTTTTTTT
>MKYW01000188.1:89515-102909 GCA_015776835.1 Aphidius ervi | reverse complement strand
ACTTTTTATATTATTTCTTTTACTGTTTTCTATAAAAGGTAAAGAGATTTTCTCACCAATTATAATATCGATTCGATATTAAAATTAGATTAAAGGAAATTCATTAATTTATGTGTAACTTACTCATACTTGATAATTCCATTTTCGTGAAAAAAAATTCACTTACCTTTAAAATATACAATAAAACACCTAATAATTTTTATACTTGCTGTCTATTAATAAATACAATTTTAATAATGACGTAGTGTCTTATCCGTTGAATTGTCATTTTTTTTCAAGGTCTTTCGTGTCTATGGTACTGACTAAGATAATGAATGAAAACGGATTTTAGGGTCTTATTATCTATATATTGACAATAATAATATCAAAAATAATAATAAAATTATCATTATTGTTTATAATAATTATAAATTTTAGTGATTTGGGTTTTATCTTCTAGGTTGGACCCTAAAAAAAATTGTCATCTACTAAGGCCTACCACAGTTAAGAGAGCTATAAAATATCTACTCCATTATTATTTCGAACGTTCAATATTATTAATAAAAGTAAAGATCGTAATAATAATCGAAATGATAATAAGAGTAATAAAAATATTAATAATGACTCGAATTATTATGACGATTATTGTTGTTTTTTTGTAATTGAAAATAATAAATTCAGTGTTACACAAGTGCGTCAATTATGCGATATATGAACCAACAATATGGTACACATAAAGCTATACCATATTATTCTAAAATATTTATATATAACAGTACAATCATGTTCTGGGAAATAAATTAATTATTGTTATTTATCATTGAGGAGTCGACCAAGGTCACGTGTACAGTCAAGGTCCATGTCGGTTCAAATTTAACTATCTTTTACTCTACATCAATACTATTGGTAAAGTTGTGGTATTTTAATAATAAATTTACCATTTCATTCAACATTATATTATTTGTGTCTGACTCAAGTTTTTATAAATTATTTGTGTTTAATTTGTGTACTATTCTCGCGTGTATTTCATGTTCCTTTCACACCTTTCTACATTACGCTAATTATACCCCTACCTTTCTAATGTATCTTAAGTGAGCAGGATAAACAGGGTCAATTTAATTACATATCAGGCAGGATTATTTTATAGGGCAATATTGGGTTGTCTAATTAATAATCCGGCTACGATATTTCATGGGGGCTCGTCCGGGACAGGATAAGAAAACGCGTTCGCAGAGGTTAAAATGATGCCGGAAAAATTAATTACGTACGCGGAAAAATTCGAGTTAAATCTTGTTGTAATTTTTTTTTAGTGTTAAAATTGTTGATTTAAAATTTTTTTTTTTATTTTTACGCGGTAAAATTGAAGCTTGGCGTCCTTTTTTATTGTGTGGGAAATTTCCTTCTGTCCCTTTTATTTTATTTATTTTACAACCCGGGGGGTTATTGGGTTTCCCCAAATTTCAATGTTTTTTTTTCACGGTGTAAAAGTTCTTATCCTTCAATTTTTACGATAGCCGATAACCGGGCCCAACGAACAATCAATAAAAGAAAAGGAAAGGAGAAATAAAAAAAAAATGAAAAAATAATAGCATGAGAAAAAATTTGCATGACTAATTGTAAGATTAAGTTGTTTTATATGCATGTATTGTATGTCAAGTATTTAAATAAAAAATCTTTATTGTTTATGTAACAATTTAAAATATTTTTTTTTTATATGAATAACTAACCCCAATAATAATAATAATAATAATAACTAATAAACAAACGACGTAAGTGAGTGTGAGCAAACCCTATTTGTTTATTCATCATATAATAATAATTAATGATAATTTGAATTAATTTAAATAGTCGGAAGCTGATTTCCCTGTCCAATAATTGTTGTTTATACAACAATAGTAATAGATAATTTGAATTAGCTTAAATAATTGCGAAGTAATTTCCCCTTTTAATAATTATCATCTAATGATAATAAATTGTAGTAATCTGAATGGGTTAAAATAATTGAAAATTTAATTTCTCTTTCAATAATTATCATTTAATAATAATAATAATTAATAATTCTGATTGGTTTAAATAATTGGAATTCAATTTTTTTTTTTTTTAATAATTATTATTTATTTTTATATATTTGATTTTTATTTCACCAAGACCAAACTGCACATTGAAGGCAGATTTAATTGGTCACAGAAAGAAGTATGTGGTATACATTTTTAGATTATATATTAGTGTTGAATTATTATACAGTATTGTTTAAATTATTTGAAATTATATATTATGTGTAGTATTATAAATTAATATTTAATCATTAATTGATTAAAATATAGGTTACTCAATAGCTCTATTTACTGTCCACACAACCTTGATAATTTGTTGATTGAAATTTTACTTGTGAAGTTAAATATATCAATATTATCATTCTTATCAAGCATTAGATTGAGACATTTTATAAGTTGAGACACAGGTGATTGAGCAATAAGATTGACAGTATAATTATCTGGATACAGTAAATAATTGGATCTACTGTTAATGGAACGATGGATCCATAGTGGTAATTTATCAAGTATACTGAGAAAAATCGTGTCTCGGTTGAAAGCAAAAATTTCTGTATTTCAGAAATTTTTTTTCTAAAATGTGAAATGACTTGCTTTTACCGTAAAAATATTATATATTAGAATGTAAATTATAACTATAACAAATGTTTTCTAAAATATAGAATATTTTTTTAAGTAATTAAAATTTGAAAAAAATAATAAACAGTAATTGTCATCTACGAATAACTGAAACTTATATAACGTAAATAATTTTTTTCTGAAATATAGATTTTTTTTTTAATTTCTCAAATCTCAGTCACAGTGTCAGTTAATGTTTTTAGGCTTGTAGTTAGTCACAGAAGGATATTAATAATGAGGACATTTCTTTTTCAAGTAATACGCAATATGTTATGATTGGTTTTTCCATTAACATATAAATATTAAATTTTTATAAGTAGAAATAAATTGATTGCAAAAAAACTTGTTAATAAATATTGAAGTTATTGCTATCTACAAATAACAGAAATTTTGATTACGTATAGTGTTTTTTTTCTAAAATATAGAATTTTTTTTTTGATTATCAAAATCTCTCTGACAATGTAAATCAATGTTGCCTTTCTACATTTGAAGAATTTCAACACTTTAAAAGCTCTGTCATACATTATTTTATTTCTATATTTCTGAATTTATTGAATATTTTTTTATTTCAATTATTCTTATTTTATATTTTAATCACGAGGTGGACCACTATTAATAAAGTATTTCAATTGCAAAATGTCTATTTTTTCCACATTAATTAATAATAATAATAATAATAATAATAATCTTTATTAACCCAGCTGGTTAAAAACCAATTATTGGGCCTTCCACAAAAATAATAATTACAATATTTTTTGATTTACATTGTATTACAATTGATTACAATTATTTATTTTTATTTATTACGAAAAAGAAAATCAATTAACTGTGACAATGTTAATGAGTGTGTAAACGCAAAGCAATCAACTGATTCACCATAGTCCTAAACATATTATTAATTCGATTCATTATTTTATACGAGAGTTTATTTTGTTGAAGCCTAGATAAAAACCTTTGCAAAACATGATAATACTGTTACTAAACGTGAATTGTTAACATACTCCTTTTTACCTTGACTTTTATAAATTGGGCAAAGCTTTGCCTTTTTCCACTCAGTTGGATAAGTTTGAGTACTGTAAACCTTTCTAAATATTATATTTAAGGGAAACAACAGCTAATATTTACAATGTTTAATTAATTTAACTGGTATACCATCTAGCCCTGAAGAGACGTTGCTTTCCAAATTTGTTAACACACTCATAATATCATCATTCTTAATATATACTTTTTCATTACAAAATAAATTCTCATTATTATTAACTTCATCAATGTTCAACCATTTTAATAGCACTGTAACATCATATGGCTCATATACAGATGAAAAACAACTAGCATAATGTTGTACAACAATCCCTAAATTTGTAATTATCTCCTGATCATTACCCTGATGAATATTCTTCTGTCGATCTTCCAGCATTCAACCATGTCTCAGTAATTACCAAAGTATCATAATCCATTTGCAACAAATTTAATGTTACTTCCCGTGCTTTGTTGAGTATACTTGTTACATTTTGATAGTAAACTCTTAGCTGAGTACCACACCCTACACCTGAGGAACTTACTTCATCCAAGCACATTGAATCTTGCACTTGATCCGAAAATGAAGCTGATTGCCTTGGTAACATTACTTTACAGCATGTTTCTTGCGCTCTACACCTGCCACAATAATATATCTTTCTGGTATTTCCTTGATGAAGATATTCTTCTCTCCATGACTTCTCCTTTCCTCCAAAACCTTCTTCACTGCAGCATATTGACGTCTTTGATAATTTGTTCTGTCTGGTGCAATTGAAACATTCTTTGTCTTCAACAAAGTCTGCTGATTCATCAATACTTTCTTGGCTGCCTGGAATACATAACTCACAACATTATCATTATCAAACATTATAATTATTGGTCTTGGTGCGTTCCCTGCTTGACTTCTTTTACCAATTCTTTTATATGAATAATTATTCAACTCTGGACATGCATTACTACATGCTTTTATTGACAAGTCAATGATACTCATAACAACTTGAGAGTCATTATTTGGCTTTTTACCTTGGATAGTCGATTTACCCTTGTCAAATATAACTGGAACACGTTGTTGAATTTCACCCACATCATCTTGACACTCATCTAGGCCATACATAATTAAATTTTTCTTCTTTAACTGTTGATTTGAAACTTCAACCAGGCAGCTTTGCATCACATCATCATTATTTACCTCCACATTTTTAACAAGTTCTTCAAGGTGACTTATTCTTTTTCTATGATCAACAACCTCAGATTTCATTGATGTCATTGTACGACTTAGACTCACAACAGTATCTTTAATGTCCCTAATACATTTAATCTCTGGACAATTGCTAAGCACATCTTGCATTATTAATCTTACATCATCTGCATCAAGTGGCTTTTTAACTGGTGGTACTTGTGAAACACCATGTGAATCAGGTACCTCTTTGCCTGTTGGTGAAAGATAAACTTCATCATCAAATGCATCTGATACCACAGTAGTACCATGTTTATCACCCCTTATCGCACGCCTAACACCACAACAAGCATCCATCACACCATCTGGCATACCACTTGCTGGAACTGCACACGTATCATGATATAACTTCCCACATGAACACAACACTAGCTCTTTTTCCCTGATGACAAGCCTGCATGTATAACATTTTTTCTTCTCCATTCTTAAGCGGGTAAAAATAACAACACAATTCCAATGAACAATCCTCAGTATAATCACCAATGGATATTAATAAGCAAACCTAACCAAGCTAACACCATGCGGTCATGGAACCACACAATACCCAATACTTTCTTTCTTCCAATTATCCACCCACTTAACTTATATGATTACTCAAATTATTAAATTACAATGAGAAATAATAAAAAATAAATAATTTTAATTAATATCAATTTATTATTGTAAAATATTAATTATTTTATACTAATGTAGAGAGAGCACACCCTGCTCACGCCACCTAACGTGAATTATTTTCTTTTTTTTTGCTCAAAACAGTGATACTGGTTTTTATACCGTTCGTTCTTATATTTAGAAAAAATCGGTTGATATTTTTTATTTTTTATTTTTATGCAAGAAATTCTACTATTGGGAAATTTTTTATAGTACAATTTGCAAGATCTAGATGGTGAAATTTTTTATACACGGAATGTCACTTTTGAAACGTTATAAATCTATATATTTTTTAAATTAGATTATATAAAGTCGAATGATGTCCCAAAACATGATATTATGTATAGACCCCTACTATTCAGTGTTCGTTTTCTGAAATGTAGAAGAAAATGTTATATACAATCGTTTCTTTCTATTCATTTCAGTTAATTTATGCATGATAATACAATTGATATCATACATAAATCAATATAAAATTTATTATTTTTAACAGTAGCTATAATATCTTAATTGACGAACATTTGAATTTTTTCAATTACTATTTACTATTAAAATTCTAAAATGTAGAAATAATAAGTTCTCCGTAATTTTTTCCTTTATTCCAGTTAATTTGTGTATAATATAAGTAAAGGTTTCGTCTAATAAAAGAAATATCCTTTTGATATTAAAAGAATTAATTTCAGTATCCAATCAGCATTTTCTATATGTATATCAGAAAAAAAAAACTTAATATTGATAAATATATTAATTAAGATGATAAAATAACTAGTTTTATTCAACATTTGAACACTAAATACTTGAAGAGCATTATTTCAACATTTATTTTTGAATATTTCTTCAACTCTAAACATTCTGAAATCTAGAAAATTTAAGATCGTATTCACCCTTTTACCTCTATTTACTAAAACGGCCAATTATATTCCCAGAGTTTAGGAGATTTTAATAAAGATTCATGCTGTTTTTTTTTCAAATCAACGTATTTAATATAAAAAACAATTTTCAAGAATTGAAAATCTATTTTTCAAACATCCAAAGATAACTTTAATCAAAAAAAATATAGAAATAACATCTCAAGCAAATAATACAAATTGATACAGTCTTGATAAAATTTGTTTTTTTCTGAAATATAGAATTTATTTTTCTTGAATATACCTTTCAGTCTTTACTGTTTATTCGCAACTTACTACGTTTCAAACCACAAATATATATTAAAAAATGTTTTGAAGTATATTTTAATATAACTCCCGTAAATTTAATCACGTATATACTATCAAGTATTAAAAATTTATTGACACAGTTTTTCTGAAATACAGAAATTTTCGCTTTCAACCGAGACACGATTTTTCTCAGTGTATATGAGGACAGTAAATATAGCCATTAAAAATTTTAATTGCAAGTATTGCTAATATTATATCTCTCCTGTCTTCGATAGAAATATAATTGAATTGTTTACAAAGTTCTGAGTAGTCAGAACCTCTGCTTGGATAAACACCTGTTGTATTTAACATCACTAGCTTGAGAAAAGTTTTTTGTACTTTTTCGTATTTATCAATATATTTTTGGCTATTAATAATGATAACTGGTGTGCAATAATCCATTATTGGCAATACAAAAGCTTTATAGAGAATATGTGAATAAAATAAAGCATACGTAGAGCTTTTTTAGCTGTGACCTCTACATGGTAATTAAATGTAAATTTGTAATCGTAAAGAATGCCAAGATCTGTCACCATATTATTTCTAGGCAATAATTCATTATTTATAACGTAATTATAATTAATAATATTAACAATTTTTGTTTTATGGTATAAAACAACTTTACATTTATTCCCATTGACCAATAGCTTGTTAATGTCACACCAGTAAGTAAAGTTATTATGTGCTACTTGTCATTGATTTGCATCATCCCAACATGTAATTTTTTTATAAATTTTGGCATCATCTGCATATATACACGGAGAGAATTTTCCTTTTATAATTACGAGATGCTCCAGTATTACCAGGACGTAAGACTATTTATTTAATAATTCAGGGTTTTTTTTTCTAAAATTTTGTTGGTTTCTATTAAACTCTGATGGAGCATCCCGTAAAAATTTTGGTTTGTTCGAAATCACGAGTAAAACTTTAATTTTCAAATTACTATACGTGAATTTTTTAGTTATTTCACGAAATGTTTACAGTGTGGACACCGCAAACTTCTCGATGCATTGTTTTTTTGATATCACCCTTTTATTATTGCAGGAGTTAACCAATTTTTTACGTGATTTTCACGTAAAAAATACAGCAACTCCTGTGAAACAACTTACTAACAAAAACACACGAATGTTTTTTATAATCTAAAAAAAAAAAAATATCTCACATTCATTTTTATTTTTACGGGAGTTTCCTCCAAATTCTCTACGTTTTCATGTTAGTCTCGATTCTATTGTCTCCACCTATATTTAAAAATATAGGATTTATTTTTACGGGAGTCTCCTTTGAATTTATCAGTGTTATCCCAAAAAAATATATATATCATTTTCAAATATAGGTGGCGTCAATAAAATTAATATCAGCAAGATGTAGGCCATTGTTCTCGAAAAGCATACATTAGATGCCATATTGTGTTGAAGCGTGTAAGAGCGTCCTGTGTAATCTGTCAAATATAATTTTATTTTTTACGTTTACGAGTTACATTCAATAAAACACAGTTTATTATAATATAGTGCTTACAGTGCAAAAAACAATACATAAATTATTTGTGAGAACAATTATTTGTAAGGACAATTATTTCGTAATTGTTTGTCAATAATTAAAAGTGATTTAAACTTATTGAAAGAAGCTTCTGGAAACAAAAGCAGATAAATAAAAATCGGTAAGTCTTTTATTCCTTTGGTATAATTGATATTTAGTATAATTTATAATTAGACATGATTGATAATTAGTTGTAGATTTTTGAAAATTAATATTCAAGTATGTGTTCGAGGAGATTATTGTCTCTCTCACTCTTATGACACAGGTGGGGATCTTTGCGCGTCAGCTACTCCAGTTGTATATGTGTGTACATTTTTAGTTAGTTCCAACGGCAAAATATAATGCGGCTGGAAGTAGCGCCCGTGAGGTTGTTGTGTCCTTTTTTTTTTCTTTTTCTTTTTTTTTGTGTTATATTTTAAATTTTAATTATTTATTGGTCGAGACACACTATGTCAATTAGATTCTATAAGTTGGCAACTATAGATATATTAAAGGTTTTTTCATATAAAATAATGCTTAATTAAATTGTTTAAACAACACAAAAAGGCAAGATTAAGATATCCGTGTGAACGATCCGTTGTGTGTGCAGGCGAGGACAGAGGAAGAAAAAAATATTTTTTTTTTCAAATGTTTATTTGTTAATAAATAATCATTGCACCACAACCGAACATCCTTTTTTATTATCTTTACAATGTTAACTAACAATTGTATAATTTTCAACGATTCCTATTTCTATTGACAATTATTTTATTTAGTGATTGTTTAAATAAAATTTTTTTTCTAGTCTATATTTTTTTAAAAATATTCATATTGTCATTTGTTTATTATCTTAAAAACTTGTCAATAGAAATTGTTGAAGATCATAGAATTGTTAGAATTGTCATCATGAAAATAATAAAAAAAAATATTTGGTAGTGGTGCATTAAGGTTGATTCTGAAAATGTGAAATCGCAACAGATTTTTTTTTTTTTTATCTTATGTTTAAATGAAATAATTATCTACATTGTCAATTTTTTTCAATTTTTTTTTGTTCGGTTTTTTTGAGATATTTACTGTCAAAGTTGACAACTTTAACACGCAAGGTATAGGCGGTACCTCATATTTTTATTAATAACTTTTTCAAAACGCAACAGAAAACGTTAAATTTCTATCAGTTTGTAGTGCTAGAAAAGACAAATTTTTTGATATAAATTTTTAGTATTTCGTCTTTTGCGTTTCAAAAATAAATAACTTTGAAATTCAAAAATTTCGCGAGAAGTGCAGCACACAGACATGAACACAAGCATGGTTTCAGTGTACGATGTAATCTTCGCTTGCTAGTGTCTAGCCACGCACACACATACTACTAAAGAACTTGGTTTTTTCATCAGTAGCGCCACAAAAAATTTTAGGACACGGAAATAAAACATAGCGTGATTGATATACGGGCCCTTCGTGGCATAAATATTGGTTCGGTGATGCGACTGGGAATCAACCTTACTTATTTTATTAAAAAATAAAAATTTTAAAAACATAAAAAATATCTCCGTAAATATAATGGCGCTAAAGCTGGCGTCCAAATTAGGGTCCAAATGCTTGAAATCCAGGGATACATTGGGTAGTTCGGGGGCCCTGTGCACTCGATGAATAAATAGTAAGATAAAAATCATAAAAGAAGAATAGAAGTGATAAGTACAGCAAAGAAAATTAGTAAAGGTTTAAAAAACAGCTGAGCCAAGCATTTCAACCCCCTAAGTCGTGTTCTAGGGGCTGAAATTAGGTAGACACTATATTTATACGAAAAAAACTAATTTCTCTAAAACTACTCGTATCTACTTCGAAATTTTTTTACCGTAATTATTATCGATGTAATACTAACCCCCTACATAAAATTTGAACCCCGTAAGTCGTGTTCTAGGGGGTGAAATTAAGGTAGACACTATATTTTTACGAAAAAAATCGATTTCTCTAAAACTAGTCGTAGCTACCTCGAAATTTTTTTACCGTAATCATTATCGATGTAATTCTAACCCCCTACAAAAATTTCTTCCCTCTACGACGTGTTCTAGGGGCTAAAATTAAGGTACTCTTTTTATTAAAAATAAAAAAAAATTGGCTCCGTGAAGTTGGCGCGCAACTTTATCGTAAAAACTTCATATAGGGCTCAAAAGAAAGCTCTGAATTTGTAGTATTTTGTAGTAAAAATATTAGAATTTGTAGTTCAAATATCAAGGATTAAAAAAAGAGTTAAAAGCAAATTTCTTCAAAAAATCGACTAAGGACGTTGTATATAGGTCAAAAATCTTTGTCAGAATTTGTAGTAATTTGTAGTGAAAAAATTAGAATTTGTAGTTCAATAGTTTTCCCGGAAAAATAATTTATTTATTAAGGTATTTATAAAACGAGTTTATTAATGGAAAATTATCGTGAAAATTATCAAACTGCAAATTATAATTTTTTTACTACAAATTGCAGTAAGTCTTTCTGCATTAAAATAATATTACAATTTTCGTTTTTGACAATAAACAAAAGAGTTATGCATTTGTTTATTAATATATCAAATTTTAAATGTTAATTAACTTTTTTATTTATTAATCAAAATTAAAATAAAAATGTCTATTTAATGCAAGGAAACCTGCTGCAATTTGTGGTGAAAAAATTAAAATTTGTAGTCTCATAGTTTTCAAGAAGATATACTTGTTTATAAATACCTCAATAAACAAATTAATTTTCCTGGAAAACTATTGTACTACAAATTCCAATTTATTGACTACAATTTTCTAGAAGCCTTCCTGCACCTAACTGACATTATAGAATAATATTATGTTGATAATAAAAAAAGTTATGTTTATTTAAACATTTTGGAGTAAAAAAAAAAAAAAAACACCTATCTTCCGGAGAAAATTTTTTTCCGAAAGATAGGTTCAACTACAACTTTCTTTTCTTTTCATTCATCATTCCAAAAATGAAAATTGTAATATTTTTTTAATGCAAAAAGACTTACTGCAATTTGTAGTAGAAAAATTATAATTTGTAGTTGAACCTATCTTTCGGAAAAAAATTTTCTCCGGAAGATAGGTTTTTTTAATCCTTTATATTTAAACTACAAATTCTAATATTTTTACAACAAAATACTACAAATTCAGAGCTTTCTTTTGAGCCCTATATGAAGTTTCTACGATGAAGTTGCGCGCCAACTTCACGGAGCCAAAAAATTAATTTCTCTAAAACTGCTCGTAGCTACCACGAAATTTTTTCATCGTAATTCTTATCGATGTAATTTTAACATCATATAAAAATTTCAACCCCTCAGGTCGTGTTCCCTCTGATCTACATGATTAAAAATTTCTTATATTTTACTCACTATCTAATTACTTGTTACCTATGGATTTTTTATTGTTTGATTAACAATTTTAAAAAAATTAAGCAGTAAAATTTGAATATAACTATTTACAGATTAAATTCATAAATTTATTTCTAAGCTATTACGTCATGCGTCAAGTTTCTATAATATTAACAAAAATAAAAACAACAATTCTTTTATCTTTTTGTTCTATTTATTTATTCTTATGCTATTCCTAATACAATGCCAGCATGCTCTCTCCTTTTTTTTTTACTCATAAAAATTTATTAAAATTCATCAAGAAAAATGTCTATAATTTCGAACAAAGTAAAAATGAACTAATTCATGTTTGAATATTCAACTATAAAACTATTAAAATTTATTTATTTTTTTTTTTTTTAATCTCTCAACAATACACTTATCTCTCAAACATTTTCAAAACTTTTTAAACATCAACTTATTCTTCAAACAGTCCTAAAATTATTTTATCATTAAAAAATATTCTTTCATTATTTTTTTTATTTTTTCAACAATAAACTTATACTAGAAACAGTTCCTAAATTACGTAAACACTGAAAAACATTTTGTTTTCTGATTTTCTAATCTTTCAACAATAAGTTTGTACTACAAACAGTCCTAAAATTTTTTTAACATCGAAAAATATTTTTTTTTATTTTTTTTTCAAATTTCTTAACAATAAACTCGTTCTGAAAACAGTTAAAAAATTATTAATTTTTTTTGTATAAATATAGTGTCTACCTTAAGAACCTGTACCTAGAACACGACTTACGAGGTCAAATATTTTGTAGGGGGTTAGAATTACATCGATAATAATTACGGTAAAAAAATTTCGAGGTAGCTACGAGTCGTTCTGGAGAAATTAATTTTTTCTTATTTTCACTAAGATACTACTTTTTTCCATTTTTACTACTTAGAACATGGCCTACAGGGTTCAAACTCATCAGGGTAGTTCAAGGGAGATCGATTTTGCATATTTACGTGAAACGTTATCGAAGTCTAAAAAAAAAACAAAAAAAATTTTAGTTTGGGGCACCGGTTCTTCTACGCCCCTGATTTGGATGCTAGCTCGGACGCCAGTTTCAGCATCATGTCTTGTTCTTTCGATATTTCGAAAAGTATGTATGAATCTGTCATAAATTTTTGTCGCCACGGATAGCATAATATTGCCCATAAAAAAGTAGAAGAATTTGAAAATTTTAGTTTTTAAATTGTTTTAAACAATTTATTCAAGCAATATTCCAGATGAAAAAATTTTAATATACCTTGTTGGCGTTGAAAAAAAAACGTGCATTGAAAAAATAAGATAAAAATACAAAACTAAAATTAAACAATTTTAATTCAACAAATTTATAATTATTTTTATTTTTACAGTTGAAATAATGTCTCAAGAAGAAGTTGCAGTAAGTGTTATATTATTTATGTTAAAACATTAGATTCGAAAATGAAAACTCTATGATAGTCTATTGTTCTTTTTTCAAATTTAATGAAATTCAACGACTTTTTAATCAATATTTCTGATGATTGAAATATTTAATCAAGTTGTTACGAGACAGGTTTATTTTTAATAAAATGAAATAATTGAATTGAACTTAAAGGATCAAAAACAAAAGAATTAAATTATGAATGTAGTTTAAAATAAACAAGTCAGTAAACAAATGTTTTATTTTACCTAATTTTGTTATTCCCTACTGGGTAACAGGATTTAGGAGAGGAAAATGTGTTAGAATTTGTAAAAATACCTTGATGTTGAATTTGTGTAAATCCAG
>MKYW01000188.1:52285-67553 GCA_015776835.1 Aphidius ervi | reverse complement strand
TGTGACGTAGTCAGTGAGGTGTTTTAGCCATGTATATATGTGTGGGTATGAGAGAACTCAGCCCTTCTTGTCGATTGAGACTCCGCTCTCTTCGCTTCTAGTCCGGCCACCAAGCCAAACGGTGTGTCCGAACTATACTTGTAAACTTGTATGATATATATATATTTTTGTGTCTCGTATTTTAATAATTTGCATCGTATTGATATATTCTGTTTTATAAATAAATTACAGTTAAATAATCTTAAAAAGTTAAATTGTGTATAAATGTTTAAAATAATTTAAAAGTAAAAGACTAATTTATTTAAATAATAAAAAGATAAAATTAGCCTTCACAAGAGCTACAAAATTATCAAGACTTTCAAGATATTTTGCCAGCAAATATAAAAATTCTGACAAAGTTTATTGTTCAAATAAAATTGTTTTTGAAGGCCATGAGTTATCTGTTGACTGTATTTTGATGATACCTTCTGACGAAGGTCCTTTATTTTTTATCGTCAAAACAATTTTCATAACAGATGAAGATAGTTTTTTTATTGTTGGAAAGTTAATGAAAGATATTTTTTTTGATTATCATATGCAGGCATATGAAGTCTTTTCTCAGTTATACGAGTGGACAAGTTTTTCAGAAAAACAATTGACGTCAGGGTGTGTAATTACTAAGATTTCTCGTAGTTCTACTGGTACGTCATATATTGTGAAAACTTGGACGTGAGTTTAAAAGTTTGTTAATTTTATATATAATCATTATTAATAAGCATTAGAGTTAATTTTGAGTTTGTTAAGACTGAAGAGTTACTGACCTATGAATTCAAATATCATAATAAATAATTTAATTGTATTTTTTGTAGAAAACTTTCTTAACTAATATTTATTATAAAAATTAGTTTTGAAATTTAATTTTTGATGTGAACAGTTATTTATAAGTAACTTAACTGTTAATTAAATAAGTGATAGTTATTAAATTTAAAAAAAAAAAAAAATATGTTAGCGTGCCATTAAAATTTACTTTATGTTTTATATGTATTCGAAAATTCTTTGATCAATAAAATTAATAATTAATTATTAAATAAAATTTTAAATTTTAAAGGAAATTATTTTTTTTTTTACGTGAATATGTATTTATTTTTCAGTGCAAGTCCTCAAAATTTCACGTGGAACTCCTGTAAATATTGCAGGTTTTTCGATTTTGTAAAAAAAAATTTTTTCATTTTTACGTGAATATGTATTTATTTTTCAGCTTAAGTCTTTAGAAATTTACGTGAAACTCCTGTAAAAATTACAGGTATTTCAATTTTGTAAAAAAAAAAAAATTTATATTTACGTGAAAGTCTTTTTATTTTTTAGCTACAGCCTTTGAAAATTTACGTGAACCTCCTGTAAAAATTGCAGGTTTCTCAATTTTGTAAAAAAAGAATTTTTTATTTTCACGTTAACATCTATTTATTTTTCAGCTTAAGTCCTTAGAAATTTACGTGAAACTCCCGTAAAAATTGAAGGTTTTTCAATTTGGTAGAAAAAAACTTAAAATTATTTTTTGGTGAGCATTTGTCACTATTTTATATAATGCTCCAAATATTTTTACGTGAAACTCCCGTAAAAATAAATTATTATGATGACATTCATAACTTTTCATGATACTCCTGTAAAGTTTTGGTTCCTACACGTAAAAATAGAAGGAATGGTCTTACGTGATACTCCCTGAATTATAAAAGTATTTTAATCGAAAATCAAAAGGAAAATTCTCTCAGTGTAGTAAAATATCACAATTATTATTGCAAATATTGACGATTTCATTTATATACACCAAGAACAGAAGAGGGCCAAGGTTAGAGCCCTGTGGTACCCCAGAAGAGGGATAGTAGGGTTTAGAGTATTGGCCCATGTAGTACACATATGATTCCCTATTTGTTAGGTAAGATGCTAATAACTTATTAATCCTGTTGGATAGCCCCAGACCTCTCATTTTATTTATCAATTTAAGTATGTTTATTTTATTAAACGCCTTGGAGAAGTCAGTGTAGATAACATCTACTTGACTACCTAATGCAAGTGATTCATTAATATAATTATTAAGAACAATCAGATTGGTTGTGGTCGATCTACTAGGCAAGAAGCCATGTTGTTGATCAGCCACAACCGAGCCAAAGAGTCCATAAACACGTTGGTATATGCATAACTCGAAAATCTTGGAGAAGCCACAAAGAATAGATAGAGGTCTATAATTTGTAAGTTCTTTTTTGTTATCATTTTTGTATACCTTGGCCCTCTTCCATACTGCAGGGTAAGTGCCTGTGTATGATGCTAAATTTATAATATAAGTGAGAGGTATCGCTAGGACCTCTTTACAATGTTTTAAAAGTTTACATGGAATACCATCTGTACCTGCAGACAATTTATTTGGTAATTTATCAAACATTCGTATAACCTCATTAATGTCACACTTATCTGTGTCACCAAATCTATTGATAGACCTATTTATTATAATGTTATCACTATTTCTAATTTTAATTCTTGCTTCATTATATTCTTGACAATTATTATTATCCAAAGAACAGTTGTAATTTTTATTTAAATAGTCTTTATCTTTATCACACATTGTTTCGTATGTAGAAGCAAAGTAGGACGCAAACTGGTTCAATATTATATCAGGATCATTACGAAATTCATTGTTGATTATAAACGATCTTGGAATTCTAGATTCTTTCTTTATGTTATTAACATGATTCTATAATGAACCTGGATTACAAGAGAGATCCTTTTTAACATTATTTAAATATTCATTATAATTACATCTAGAAGATGATCTAATCTTATATGTGATACTCTTTAAATTAACGTATAGATTGTTTCGAGCAGTTAATAGATGATTCATATTATTATTATTACTACCATTATTAAAATTAGTGTTACATTGATTAAGCAATACTATTTGTTTGTTTATTTTACGTATATTGTTTAGTATATTTTTTTTTTGCTTGATTAACTCAATTGTACTATTTTTCATCCAAAGTGGAAAATTATTAACTGACTCATTTTGCAAGCGAATATTATTCATTTTAAACTTGTGAGAAAGTTTGTTAGAAACTGTAAAAAGTTTATCATAAAGTAACTCGACAGCTTTATTCACGTCTAGGATATTAAACAAGTCCATCCATTCTATTGTCAATAATCCTCTAAGCATGAGATCAAAGTCAGTTGCTTTGAAGTTGAAAGAAATAGTAGAAAGAGAAGCATTTAGAAATTTTTTGTTAGATTTAATTTTTAAGACTGGTAAAGAGGACTGAATGACAAGAGGTGGATGGCATTGTTCAATAGCCACCACACTGTAATCAGCTGGCTCAACTACGCTGACTATCGATGACAAGACAAGATCCAAGTTAGATAGTCTATTGTATTGTTTCAATTTAAGTAGCTCGCAAATAGAAAATAATTTATGCAATTTATTTATGTTAAACATCTGTTTAGTGATTGATGGATCTATTGAATTAAATTGAGTCATATTAAAGTCTCCTAAGATTATTATGTTGTCACAAGAGTTAGCTATTAATATTCTATATAATTCATCAAGTACCTGCACGACCTTGTTGTCACAGATACGTGGTGGTAGATATAGACAACATATTGTAGCGAGATAGAATGCTCCTGCGCATATTTGATGTCTCCCACCACATTGACCTGTCATGTGACGTAGTCAATGCGGTGGTTTACCTGTATATATATGTATGTGTAATAGAAACACTCTCTTGTGTGTTCTTTTCTCTTCGCTCTACGCGTCTAGTCCGGCCACCAAGCCAAACGGTGCGATCGGAACTATACTTGTAAAGCTGTATTGGTGATGTGGCTATGCCACCTCGCAACCAGTAATTCATATATATTGTGCCTTGTTAAATTATCGTTTGCTAAATAGTCTAATCATTAAATAAATTATTTTGTTATTTTTTAATATTAAATATAAATTTTGTATCTTTATTTCGAAGTAATATTTAAAAGAATTTGTTTAAATTTTAAATGTAAAGTAAGGTGAGGGAAACCACACTTCACAATATAATAACTTGATTATTAGAGATGTTACATTTTATAATAACAATATCTAAGAAACTGAAGTTATTAACTACAGATGATGAGTCAAGTCGTGTTGGATGATAAAGGTGTTTAATGGCTAATAAACAGCCACCTCCAGTCTTTTTGTAAGATGTAGGTCTGTCTGCACGAGATATATCATATGTAGAAAGCTCAAAGTACTCTCCAGAGTAATTATTATTACAAAGCCACGTCTCAGTAAAGGCTATTATGTCCCAGTTGTTCATAGCAGTAATTAATTTAATTTGACTGTTTTTATTTTTATTTTTAATACTTCTCGTATTTTGATAGTAAATGTAAATCCAGTGTGTATATGAATCTTTGTTTTTGACTGAAATAAATAAAGAAACAGATGAGGTAGAATTATAAGGAGTATTCAAATTTGAATAAAATAAAGAATATACTTATAAATATATAAATATAAAAGTATTTTATTAGATTGATTAGTGGTTGTGTGTCATTTGAAGTTAAAGGTCTAGTAATGTTGACATTTAGTTTGAGGTTATGTATGTTCTTATTTCTGTTCTTTTCTTTAATGTCGTATGATCCATTAATTTTACGTATACATAAGTTAGATTCACTACTATCAATTCTTCTTTTTAATTTAACTTTGGTATTTTGGTAATTTACCTGTTGTGCTTTGGTTTTGTCCTTGGCAAAAACTGCTGAGGACATGGCCAGAGCCAGGTCTTTCCTGTTCTTTAGCTTTATTAATTCCTGTAATATTGAATTACAATCATTTTCATTATTGCACATAACTTTTAAAGGTCTAGTTTTATCATTCTGATGAATTTTACCAATTCTACATAAATTTAACGAACCAGCTTTATCAATAATATTGGTGTTTTTCGTTTCATTAAGCAGTTTAGATACCAGTTGATAGTCAGCTGCTTTGCGATCAAGTTCATTGCTGTTTAGTGTTTCAGAGAGGTTATAAATTATAAAATTCTTTTTTCTACCCCATCTGTCTTCAATTTCTTCTATTGTTTTGTTAGATAATTCTAAACTATTTTGTTGTAATTGTGTAATATCATTTTTATTTTCGTTCACAATATCCTGAATGTTGTTGATTTTTTGTGTATTATTTGCAATTGCTTTTGACAAGTCCTTGCTCATGTCAAAGTATGTTTTATTGACACTATCAATAGTTGTGATCAGTTCATGGCGCAATTCTTGACGTAACATTGTTATTTTGTTGTCTACAGAGGCTCTTATGTCGTTTAATTTAGAATCCAATTCCGTATAATATTCCGTATAATATTTATTCATATCAAAGCTAAATACTGTATCGGTGTTAGTAGGAGTACAAACAGGTGTTTTTCGACATACAATACATGACATAGTATCCTTATTGAATGCGTGAACGGCACAAGAGGGATGATAAACAGAGCTACAATTGATGTTGGAACATTTCTTACTGTCACCAGCTATCTTGGACTTACACCTGGCACATGAGTATGTGTTTGTGTTGTTGCTGTCAGGGGGGCTATTCTCAAATGATGTGAGTCGATTCACTCACACGGATCGAGGTCCGTGAACGGATCTACTTGAGCGACGAACTGAGATCCGTTCACGGAGGACAGTTCGTATGAGAGTAGCCAGTCCGACCACGAATATAAATGTCCGTCTCATACAGTTTGAGTTGAGCGCGAGACAATTGCTTTTATTTTTTAATTCGGTTTATTGTTTATTGAATTGTTTTTTAAATGACGATAGAATAAAATAAATGAAAATACAACAATTGAAATAAATAAGTAACAATAAACCAAAATAAAATATACAAGCAATTGTCTCGCGCTCAACTCAATTTGTATGAGAGACGGATATTTATATTCGTGACGGACTAGCTACTCTCATACGAACTGTCCTCCGTGAACGGATCTTACTTCGTCGCTCAAGTAAATCCGTTCACGGACCTCGATCCGTGTGAGTGAGTCTACTCACATCATTCGAGAATAGCCCCCCAGAAGACATGCTTTGGCTGTTTTGATTAAACACAGTTGAGAAAAACTTGCGAACTATAGTCGATAATGCAAATAACGAGAGATCGGTAACCGTTACCATCAGGTGTTCTGTAGTATAGATGAATTTAAATGCGAGTATTTATTATTTCATATATATGCGCCGTTGTATATATTAATATACAAGTATTTTATTTGTATTTATTAGTTATACTTGCATTTGTTAGGTGAAGTAAAGTTCATATTGTACATATATATACATGCATATGCAAGTATTTTTCATTTACAAGATTAATATACCTATTATTATTGTTTATATAAAATAATATTTCCTAAATTCAAAACATAATATTGAATTACTATACAATAATAATTTATTTATAATATTGACTAATTTTATGTTTTAAAAAAAAAGAGAAATAGACATTGATGTGTTAGTTTGGAAGAGAAAATTATTATAGTAATTGTACGATAATTTTACAATATAATTTATTTATACTTTTTTGATCAAAGTAAAAACAAAATGGTTTACTTGATAAATATTTATATTCATAATTATTAAGTTTATTATAGTGTATTAAAAAAGGTACTTTTTAGTTTAAAAAATAATTTTTGATTTAAACTAAAAAGTGCCTTTTTTAATAAGTATAATGTATTACGTATGAAAAAACACAGTGATATTTAAAGTTTCAATATCGATATTATTAGGATTCAACTACATATGATATTTCATCTGTCGATATTTATTGATTTTTAATTATTCAAGTTCGTTTAACATACTAAATGCGAGATAGTGTTTGTAAAATATTGTTTGGGAACTGAACTATCGAGATGCTGTAATGTATGTTACACGGCGTATGAGAGTGAAGACGTATTAATATAAATAAAAATAAAAAAATATTAATAAAACAAATACAAATCTATTATATCGACACTTTCAGAGGATATTATCATAACCCAGACAACATGTTTTTTTATTCGGTTTTTATAGAAAATTTTCTCAGCTTAATTTTTCCCTCGGCTACATCTTTTCCTTAGCTAAATTTTTTCCTTAGCTAGATTTTTTACTTAGCTGTATTTTTTACTTAGCTGCTTGATCTTTTACTTAGACTAAATTATAGCCAAACACACAATATCTTCACAATTTTACCGACTTTATTTTTCCCTCAGCTACATCTCCTCCTTAGCTAGATTTTTTCCTTAGCTAGACTTTTTACTTCGCTACATTTTTTTCTTATAGCCGCTTAATCTTTTACTTAGTCTCAATTATAGCTAAACACACAATATCTACATAATTTTTACCAGCTTAATTTTTCCCTTAGCTACATCTTTTCATTAGCTAAATTTTCCCTTCGCTATATTTGTAACTTAGTCTCAATTATAGCCAAACAAACAATACCTACATATTTTTACCAGCCAAAATATTTTACTTAGCTACATCTTTTCCTTAGCTCTATTATATTATCAATTACGAAACAAATTACCACCAATACCAGAAAAATATTGATAACTCGAAAAATATTCGGAATATATAAAAAATTTTTTTTTAAACTTTTTTTTCTACTTGATGAGTTTTATCTATCGTTAATATAAAATTAAGAAAAAAAATCGATATATCGAAATTTTAAAATCATTGATTATTGAAAATTACTGAACAACAATAATTGTATGAAAATAGAAAAAAAAAATAAAAACTAACAATATTTTCATAAATGAATGAAAAAAATTTGTTTAAATGTGTACTTATCATTAATTTGTTCAATTACAACAACACGCCGAAGATGTTTACACATAATAAACCCGCGAGTCTAGATGGCTCACAAAATTTTTTTTTTTTATTCAACGAAATGTAGTGTCACAAATCGTTTTTTCGCGATATTTTTTGAACCGCTGAACTGAATTAGTCGATATTAAAACAAATTTATGTTTTTTTTTTTTTCCAAAAACAGACATGATATTTTTTTTTACTGTTTGGGCCTTATTAGATTTAATATTCTCATTTTCCGACAGGGCCCAATTTCAAATATTGACCAATCAATTCCGGCAATGTTTTAATCGACGACGCTTCATCTGTAGACTCTACGATATTCTTTTCGAATTTTTCGGTCGTTTATTTTTTTTTTTATTCAACGAAATGTAGTGACACAAATCGTTTTTTTGCGATATTTTTCGAACCGCTGAACTGAATTGGTTGATGTTAAAACAACTTTAGTTTTTTTTTTTTTTTCCAAAAACAGACATGATATTTTTTTTACTTTTTGGGCCTTATTAGATTTAATATTCCCATTTTTTAACAGTGCTCAATTTTAAATATTGACCGATCAATTCCGGCAATGTTTCAATTGACGACGCTTCATCTGTAGACTTTACGATATTTTCTTTTAATTTTTCAGTCGTTTTTTTTTTTTTATTCAACGGTATGTAGTATCGAATTGGTGCAACCGGTTCCAATATCTTCAATTGGGCTTTGCGATAAAATAATAAAACTGAATCTAATAAAGCCCAAAGATTAAAAATTATAACTGAAATTTAATAACGATATATGAAATATAAAAAAAAAAATTTATCGAACGGCAAGAAAAAAAAATTTTTAAAAATCCTACGGAACACTTAGGGTGCAACTTGGAGCACTTGACTATATATTTTTTTTTTTTTATAGCTCAATTTATATTGTTTTATTTCCACTAATTTTTACTCCGTTATATATATATGACCATGAGGTTACACTGTGTAGGTCCGTTCCAGGGTTTTAAGACGCCATACTCGTAAGCTTGTGTGTGCTGGACAAACAAGAATTTTTCCAACTCGATTGGACTGATTTAGATATAATATAACACTGAGATAATATTTTCTGTGATGCCCAGTAATTGTGGGATTTAATATAAGTGAAAAAATTTAGACTATTTAATACCGTTAATTAGATATTGAGTAAAAATAATGCTGATGAAATACTGACTAATTATTGTACAGCCACACCACACGAGCGCCACCAAGAAAAACTATTAATAATAATAATTAATAATTTGAATTGGTTTAAATAATTGGAATCTGATTTCCCCTTTTAACAATTATTATTCATAAATTAATAATAATTTAAATTTGTTCAAATAATTAATATTTAATTTCCCCTGAATTGTTATTGGCCATACATTGATAATAATAATTTATATAATATTCTGAATTCAGTGCAAATATTTGGAATTTAAGTTCTTTTTTTTTAATAATAATTATCAATAATAGTATAAACTATAGTAATATTTAATTGTTTATCAAAAATAATTTGAATATTGTAAATTTTAACAAAATATTAAAATTTATTTTCCTTTTGTTTGTAAAATTTTTTATAAAATTTTATTTGTTAATTTTACAAACAAAAAATTTGTAAAATATTTTTACAAACTCTTTTTGTTAATTTTACAAACTCTGTTTGTCAATTTTACAAACAAAAAATTTGTAAAATGTTTTTACCAACTCCGTTTTTAATTCAATAAAATAAAAAATAATTACGTCAAAAAAAAAAATATATATATAAAATTTAAAGCTGTTTTTGCAAGCTTTAAAATAAGTCCTTATTCAAGTATTTATTTTAAAAATCAGAATAGTTATCATAATTTCAAATTTTGAAAAGATAAAATTACATTATTATCATTACAATTATGAAAATAAAAAAAAAACTAATCATGTGATCAGAAAAGTTTATAAATGAAATTGAAAGCTCTTTTCATAAGCTTTAAAATGAGCCTTTACTCAAGTATTTAACTTGAAAAATACAAAAGTTATAACAGTTTTAATGATTTGTATACAGTGATCACTTGTTAATTAAATGGGAATTATTGTTTATTGATGAGACGCTTTAAAAAAAATCAAAAAAAAAAAATCCTTCATAGAAATTGTTAGTTTCGACTAAAACAACAATTTAATGGGGTGGGAAGCNAATTGTTAGTTTCGACTAAAACAACAATTTAATGGGGTGGGAAGCAAAAAAAAAAAATAAATAATAATTTTGAATAGGTCTAATGTATATATGTATATACAGAATAAACTTTACTTTGCCTAACAAATGCAAGCATAACCACACGGAGAGAATTTCACTCAAATTATCTGAGGGTATCACCGAGTCGACGAAATTTCTGACACACAACTGGCTTTTCACGCTTATACCCTTAGAAAGCTTAAGTGCTACCCCGTGATTTTCTGAATTTTATAATTATATTCTTTACCCTCACTTTTTCTCAGTATTATCATTTCAAAACCTAAAGATACAATTAAAAAATCTGGTGGCATCCCTTGATTTAGTGCGAGTTGCCCTGTTAATATCTCGTGATTGCTTCTAATAAACGCTCTCCCGTTAAAATCACAGGGCACCACGAAGAAAAAAAAAAAAAAACAACGTGATTTTCTCTAGGCTTCGCTTATTTGGCTTCGTCATCGTTGCCGAATTTAGCTGAAGTAAAATTAAGTGATGCCTTGAGAAAATCGAGTCGCTTCTTTAATTTCTCTCGTAGCGCTTTTTCGTTAGATACTTCTAAGTAGATACTTCTACTTAGATAGTTCTAAAAAATTAATTTTTTTCAAATAATTTAAATAATTATTTAAAAAATAACCGGCTATTTTTTTTACAATTTTTTTGATATAAAATTGCATGTATGTTATTTATTAAATCAATAAAGCCGAAAGAAAAGCAGCAGCTAATGAAAAAATCGAGCTAAGGAATTACAGTTGCCAAAATATTATTCAATAAATACAAATGTCCAAGGAAAAGCAGTAGCTAAGGAAAAGATGTAGCTAAGGAATTGAGGCTGCCAAAAAATTATGTTTAAAGGAAATAATGTTGCTTAAAATATAATTTTTTGGCAGCCTCAATTCCTTAGCTTCATCTTTTCCTTAGCTACTGCTTTTCCTTGGACATTTGTATTTTTAAAAAATAAATTTACATGTATTTTATCTATTAAAAAAATAAAAATGTCCAAGGAAAAGCAGTAGCTAAGGAAAAGATGTAGCTAAGGAATTGAGGCTGCCAAAAAATTATATTTTAAGCAACATTATTTCCTTAAAACATAATTTTTTGGCAGCCTCAATTCCTTAGCTACATCTTTTCCTTAGCTACTGCTTTTCCTTGGACATTTTTATTTATTTAGAAAATAAAATACATGTCAATTTATTTTTAAACAATAAAAATGTCCAAGGAAAAGCAGTAGCTACGGAAAAGATGTAGCTAAGGAATAAAAGTGGCCGAAAAATTATGTTTTTAGCAACATTAATACCTTGAAACATAATTTTTTAGCAACATTAAGTTCTTAGCTACTTCTTTTCCTTAGCTACTGCTTTTCCTTGGACATATTCATTTTTTAAAAATAAGAATAATATGTTTTTTTCTATTAAATGAATAAAAATAGCAGACGAAAAGCAGTAGCTAAGGAAAAGATGGAGGTAACGAATTAATGTCTTTAAAAAATTATGTTTTAAGGAAATAATGTTGCTTAAAACATAATTTTTTGTCAACCTTAATTCCTCAGCTACATCTTTTCCTTAGCTACTGCTTTTCCTTGGGATTTTTATTAATTTAATCAATAGAATAGATGTAATTTTATTTTTAAAAAATAAAAATGTCCAAGGAAAAGCAGTAGCTAAGGAAAAGAAGTAGCTAAGAAATTAATGTTGCCAAAAAATAATGTTTCAAGGAATTAATGTTGCTTAAAACATAATTTTTTGGCAACCTTAATTCCTTAGCTACATTTTTTCTTTAGCTACTGAATTTCCTTGGGATTTTTATTTATTTAATGAAATAAAAACATCTAATTTTATTCTAAAAAGATCAAATTGTCCAAGGAAAAGCAGTAGTTAAGAAAAAGATGTGGCTAAGGAATTAATGTTGCTAAAAAATTATTTTCTGAGGAATTAATGTTGCTTAAAACATAATTTTTTGGCAACCTCAATTCCTTAGATACTGCTTTTCCTTGGACATTATTATTTTTTTAAATTGAAATTACATGTATTTTAAATATTAAATATATAAAATACACCAAGGACAAGCAGTAGCTAAGGAAAAGATGTTGCTAAGAAATTAATGTTGCTTAAAACATAATTTTTTGGCAACCTTAATTCCTTAGCTACATCTTTTCCTTAGCTACTGCTTTTGCTTGGACATATTCATTTTTTAACAATAAAAATATGTTTTCTTTCATTAAATGAATAAAAATAGCCAAGAAGAAGCAGTAGCTAAGGAAAAGATGTGGCTAAGAAATTAATATTGCTTAAAACATAATCTTCCTGGCTACATTAATTTTTTAGCTACATTTTTACTTTAGCTACTGTTTTTTTTGGCCATTTTTATTTTTTAAAAATGAAATTACATGTATTCTATTAATTTTATAAATAAAAATCCCATTGATAAGACGTAGCTAAAGAAAAGACGGAGGTCAAGAAAGTATAAATTTCTTTTATATTAATTAATCAATATCAATTAAAATATTTCGTCATATTTTTTTCTCAGCTATTTTCTATAACATGTTGTTTAAAATATATTAATTAATGTAATAAACTTCATTATTTAATATTTTTAATTTTTGAATTTTTATTTTTATATATTCATTCTGAACTATTCTACTTATCATCGGAATAATCTTCTATTTTCATTAATTGAAAGTCATTCTTAATAAAGACGAAGTTTTTCTTACTTTCATGTTAGAGCGCGATGACTTAGAGGATAAGACACTGGCATGAAGAAGATAGGTTTTCATAGGTTTAGGTAGACGTAGGTTCGAATCAAGGTCAGGACATCGAGATGCAAAAAAAAAAAAACAAATATATATATATATATAGATACAATTTATTAAATTCTTAGAATAATTTTTTTTTGTTTACTTTAATGGTAACCCCGAGATTTTTTCGTTGCGCTACTGATAAAATGTCATTGTTTACAAGTCTCAACGAAGCCGAACTATCCTCAGGGGTTACCCAGAGATTATGTCGTTAGACCATTGGAAAAACTAAGTGGTGGCAACAAATTTCGCCGACTCGGGGTTACACTGAGATTTCATAAAAATTCACATTCTGATAATCTATCGGAAATTCTCTCCGTATACGAAAGAACGTTACTATTCCTAAACATATGCGACATTCAAGCATATCGACATTCAAGTTAAATAAAAACGGCCGCACAAGCAGGCGCTCAGTCCCGTACAACAAAGAAAGACATCACCAAATCATCCATCAAGAGATAACATATCCAGATTGAATTCGAGTTGCCTGGACCCATTAAGCCATATCTTCAACATAATCCTACCCACTGTAAATAATGTATATACCCTTTTTTAAGTTTTTTCTAAATCTAAAGTAAACCAAATAAAATGTAATTTATTATTTAACAGAAATAAACTTTTTTAAAAAAAAAAAAAAAATTCTCTGCACTACATCAATCTATACTTCGTTGGTTCGATCCACGGTCAGCGTGTTAGAAAAAAAAAAAAACATCCGCATCCTACAAATCTCAAACTCTTCTCTAGGACAACACAAATAATTATACAACAAAAATAAAAAATAATAATTACAAAATATATTTTTTTTTTCAATTTTGCGATCAAGTTTTGATCAAGCATCTCAATCAAGAATGGATTCGGAATCAATGCTGCCTGATCAAGTTTTGATATAAATTCGGATCCAGTTTAAGCATCAAATCGGATCCGATTTAGATGTAAAATCGGATCCGCTTTGGATGTAAAATTGGATCCGTTTTGGATGTAAAGTCGGATCCGATTTAAATGTAATTTCGGATACATAATTTGGTATCCGATTTAGCCACGGTGTCCTTATTGTAACCGGATCCGGTTCACCGGATCCGATCCGGAGCCTAGCCGGCGTTACATTTTCAGTCCGAATCGGATCCGGCCAGCCTGATCCGATTCAGATATGTAATCAGGTAAACCGGAACCGACCTGGATCCGAATCGGAGCGAAATTTCCACTCGGGTACAAGGAGAGAAAAAAAAAAACAATTAAGTTTTACTATATTATTATAGTACGGGTGAAAGTTTTCAGATTTTTGGTATAATGTAATATTGTATTAATTTTTTTTTATTATGTACATTGTACACTATATATTTGCTGAAGACACGTAGTAAAAAATTTCTATTTTACAGAAGTTTTGTTCTTGGCTTCAGAATTTTTTTTTTAGTATAGTTTCGTAAGTTGCGGTTTAATATTTTTGATAAATAATAAATGTAAGAATAAAATATAGGCAGCCGAAAACTTAAAAAAAAAAAATTAAAATAAACCCTGGCAAAAAAAATTTCTCCGGATAACTTCGGATGTCTCTTCATTCTTCAATCGCTCCAGATTTTTACGTAATTGACACTTCCAGAAAAAAAGTTTTCTAATAAAAAATTTACGGAGCGATCTCCAGATGAATTTCAGAATATCTCCGGATTGTTTCTGGAATTTTCCCGTCAAAGAACTTACGGAAGAATGAATAAAGAAAACGAGAAATAAGAGTTTACAAAAGAAACATAAATAAGGAATTTTTTTTCGAAAAAATTCGGAGAAAAGCCGATGAAACTTTCGAAAAAATCCGTACAAAATCCGGATAGATTTTTTTCGCCAGGGAAATAATGAAATAAAGTAATAATAAAAAATATTCTTTTTTTTTTTTTCATTATTCCTAAGAAAGAACTCTGCTTTTTACTGGTGAGCATAGAGAAATTTACAATGTGACTATACTAAGAAACATAGTACTCTTTACTCAAGCTAAATAGTAATTTTTACTGAATAAAGTATAAATGTGCTATGTTTTGTAAGAGTATGAAACATAATAAAATTTACGATCTGCATAATAAATTGAACTGTTGTTCCGAAAACTTCGACCGGTACGTCGCTCTGTCACACGCTTGGTCACACACTCGGTCACACGCTCGGTCACAAGCGGATGAAGAGGGGAGAATTACATATACAGAAGGGAAGCCGGCAAGCATACAACATGTACTACATATAGTCTGCTCAAAATCTTTTCAACCTCGGGAATTTTTAAGTTTTTTAAAACAAAAAATATAGGGTTATGTAATCGGGGCTCGCGAATCGAACGGTGGGGTTTAAAATTTGATAGGGCCAAGGAAAAGGGTTAAAAAAAAATAATTAAATATAAAAAAATCAATTACGCGTTTCCCGTTAGACTTAGAGTAAAATGTTTCAAATAAAAGTTGTAGATAATAGTATTTTAGGGGGGGTAGTTCCTAT
>MKYW01000187.1:90953-102324 GCA_015776835.1 Aphidius ervi | reverse complement strand
GAGTCTCAGTAGAGTTTATTCATATAAAAAAGTCTCCCTCAATTACAGTTAACTAATGGATTTGGCTATCGATTACGTTTTCATATAGCTTTAGTATTGAAAATATCAATCGATAAGTAGTCAATCCTTAGTCAGTCAAACATTTTTAATGCTCAGTTAACTGTAATGGTGGACGAAAAAACCAGTCCATAGTTGGAGAAATTTAACTTGTCACTTTCTCCTTGAACATATCAATTAATTTCTGGATCTGTATTAATATATTGTTTTTAGTGACAAATGCTGAAGAAGGCCAAAAATAATCTTGAAAAAAACGTGGTATCTATCGAATCAATTACTGGTAACAATTATGACGTATGACGTAAGAAAATACTGGACATCATAATATAAAGTTGAACATCAAAATAAAAAATTCTCAATTTTTGTATACAAAATTGACTCATTTTCTCTATTTAAAAGGGAAAAAATGAATCAATTTTGTGTACAAAAATTAAGAATTTTTTGTTTTGATGTTATATTGAATATATATTAAAAAAAAAACTAAAAATGGAATCTGCGAGAGGTTTGAATTTGTCGGTTATTTTAGGATATCGTGGCGGAAACTAGAACGAAAAGCTCATCCGACTTTTCATCTCTTCTCTTTTCCTCGTTCCACAAGAGGAACGAGCGTTAATTAATTAATAAATTAATTTAGTCGATGGTTGATGTAAGAGGGTTGAAGAGGACTGAAAAAAGAAAAACAAAAATCAAGGAAAAAGAGAAGGGTACATGGTTTGCAATCGAGAATATCAAGAGAGGAGGAGCAAAGAACAAGGATGAAAATCATGAGATACGTAGAAAGTTGAGTAAACGAGGGGTACATTATAGTTCTATCATTAATAATATTTCCAAGTTAGAGTTTAAAGTTACTCAGGTAATAATCAACGTGTATACATTTTTTTTTTTTCATCTATAATTCTTGATATCATGGATAAATTATGTATCAATCGATAATATCAAAAATTAATTGATTAAAATATTTAAAATATTAAAAAATTATATTTCTTTAATAAATTGATAAATAAAATTAAAAAAAAAAAAAGTGTTACGTAATTGGAGGATGTTAAAACACACGTTAAACCAAATAGCCCAATTCTAAATTATAAAAATTAAAAAAAAAAAAACTACAAAAACAAACATAAAAATAAAAAAATACTGATAAAAAGGATGAAAAAAAATATTGTGTTTGTACATATATATATATATATATATAATTGAGGGGTGAAAAAGTGGTGCTAAACCCAGTCATTCCTAATTGGAAGCAGCTTTTTGCACGCAAAGGGAGTTGATTTCGACCCATGTGCTGTGTACACGGCCCATACAAGCGTCGGATAGATATTCGACAGAGGGTAAAAGGGGAGAAGAAGATGGAGGGTAGTTGCGACGGGTTCAGTCACACAAAGGCACCATTTTAATTGGATAACGTCATAGCGACGTGCTTTCACATGCGTGCCTCCCGTCTCTATAACTTTTTTTTTTTTTCCTTTCTCTCTCTCACTCTGTCATCTATAGTTTCAATTGATTATTTTTTTTTTCATCTCATATTTTTCATGTTCTCTCTATGATGGTCCTCGTGGTTTTGGTTACACTGGCCACGCACATACAAATTTCACTTTATGTATTTACAACTCAGTTTTTTGTGTATTCCTATAATGCAATAATAATCTACAACTAATTTTTTCACAAGCAAAAAAAATAAATAAATAAAGAAATAATAATAATCCAACAAAATTTATTTCTCACTTGTTATAACATTATCAAGAATATAAAACGAAAAAAAAAAAAATTGCAAGATGAAATTTGATGATTATTTTCGTTAAAACTTTTTCTATCACTTCATTTGTTTTTTTTTGTTGAATAAATTTTTTTACCACTTAGGATATCTTATAATGAGCCTTCAATCAAGGCTCAACAAATTGGAAAAAAACTTTTAATTGCATACTTTATTTTTATATTTTTTTTTTTCATTTAATTTTAATTTTATTTATTCAAACTGTAATTAATATTTAATGTATATGATTATTATAATAATTATTTTTTAGTTAAATAATTATACATGAAATCATTGAATGTTGAGATAAAAAAGCTGGTGGTTATTTTTGTTTTATTTAAAAAATAAAATATTGCTCAGTCACTAAGTGGAATGGACTGTTGCTGAGTGTGAGAAGCAAGAGAGAGAGAAAGAGAGAGAGAGAGAGACAAAGATGGATCTATGATAGAGAGAAATAGAGAGATCATGAGAAGAGGAAGTAATAGGACAAATAGGATATTGCAGAGTGTGAATGGATAAGGGAGGAACTGTTTGTCTTCCATTACGCAAGGCAAAACAGATCATTGTCCAGAACCTAACCAACCTAAAATTCACTATTCTCATCGTTGTATTATCCAAGTATTATATAGACGTTGCTATTGTGATTCAATGTCCTACTACTAAACAACGAATTGATGAAGTAGCCAAATCACCATCACGAATCAAAACATTTCATCTTGTTACTTATAACGAGATACTATTCAATGCTGTAGTCATGATGTTGATTTTTCTTTTTTCCCTAGAGCAGATTGTAGTCGTATCATAGTAATAATTAAAATTATTGACATATAATTTTTATTGTAATCAGTCGTAATCAACGGTAGTCCAACATAATAAATCTTTTTGGAATTAATGAGAAAACGCATTCGAGTGTAAATAATTATACAACAGGGATATTTGATTGCTTTTTTGAGCTTTTATTTTCCAGTTATTATGTACATTTGGACGTATAGACATGTAGGTATATATATAGTGAAAGACTACTCTTTCTTTAGCATAATTTTTTTCGTAAATTAAAAATGACATTCTTCATAAATAATTGATGGCATGACATGTGTGATTTAATGTTCAGCTTTACTAAAATTTTGATAACCATAACAGGTACTTAATTATTAAAGAATAAAAAGATTATGATGTAACTCGTAAGAAACTTTTCCAGTTGGAGAAAAAAATATAACATCTTAAGCATTTTTTATTTTGAATAATTATAACAGAATATATATAACTGAATTAATTAATTTACTATAAATTCAGACAATCGGTTCATGAAAAAATATGAAAAAAAAAAATTCATAATTACTTATAAAATTTAAATTATAAAAACATCATATTAACAATGTTTTTTTTTATTTTTCGTGATTTTATTGTCAATTTATGATAAATTAAATTTACTTTATTATAGTAAAAACCAATATAAATTCATTATCATTGACTAGCTTTAGTCATTAAAAATCTATAATAAGAAATCAAATGCCTAATATCCTTTCAATAATGAAACTGGTACTTCAAAAACTTTCAATAAACATTAAGCTCAAAAACAAAGTTTAATCTATTTAATATTAAAATACCCAAGTGATTTAACGTATGTAACATATTTTTGAATATTGCATATCTAAGTATTATCATACACAAGCATATATAATATATATATTCAAAAATTCAGGATGTAAAATGTACCACAAGATTGCTAGGCTTTATTCTATATGTCTTTTTCCAATATTTAACTTTCATTATTTAAAAATGATTGAAAAAAAATTAGAATAAAATTTGAAAAAGATAAAAACATTCAATTCCACAGAATTGATTATTTGTAAAAATAAATTTTTTCAAAATCTTCTGAATCTATAATCTTCAATTGTAGCTAAAAAAATGTTTGTTTTATGAAACCTCATAGTGATTAAATACAGACTGTCCCATTTTAATTGGATAATGGATTTTTCTTGAAAAATATAGCTCAAATTGAAAAATGATTTAAGCAAAAGTTGTAGGGTTTGGAGGGGGACCTAGAAAAAAAAAAAAAAAAAATTCAAAAAATTCAAAATGGCGGAGTTTCAGGTATGAACAAAGTTTTTTCAAATGGATACTATATTTTTTTTTTGTACCAAAATGTTTCTTACATCAAAACTAACACTTTTTATTTGAAAAACTTTTCGATAAAATCATTTTTTTTTCGGCCCGATTTTATCTGTTGATGGATTTTCTTCAAAAAAAAATGACTTCGATTTGAAAATGATATTTAGAAAAGTTGTAGCGTTTAGAAAGACAAACACGAAAAAAAAAAAAAATTCGGTAAAAAATTCAAAATGGCGGAATGAGAAGCATGACAAAAAAAAATGGACTTAGCTAAAAAATTTTATTTAGAAAAAGTGTTAGTCTTGATGCGCACAATTTTTCAGTAAAAAAAAATTACACCTAACCTCAAAAAAAAAGATGTTCATACTTCAAACTCCGCCATTTTGAACTTTTTGAAATTTTTTTTTTTTCTTTTATTTGTCTTCCTGAACGCTAGAACTTTTCTAAATATCATTTTTGAATTTGAGCCATATTTTTTGAGGAAAATCCATCAACAGACAAAATTTGGCCGAAAAAAAAAGTGATTTTATCGAAAAATTTTTCAAGTAAAAAGTGTTAGTTTTGATGTAAGAAACATTTTGGTACAAAAAAAAAATATAGTATCCGTTTGAAAAAACTTTGTTCATACATGAAACTCCGCCATTTTCAATTTTTTGAATTTTTTTTTTGTTTTTTTTCCAGGTCCCCCTCCAAACCCTACAACTTTTACTTAAATCATTTTTCAATTTGAGCTATATTTTTCAAGAAAAATCCATTATCCAATTAAAATGGGACAGTCTGTATATTAAATTTATCAAAGTCTTGTCTTGAATGTATTCACAATCAATTGACAATTGGATGACATTTAAATACAATTATTGTTAATAATTAACGTGTCCTCTTTATTCACATCACAACTAACAAAATCGATAATTTTCAAATATTTTAAATAATAATAATAACGACATCAATAAACAAATAATTTTTTTTCTTTTTCAGACTCTTATATAAATAATAACCCAATGACACTTTTTGTATTTGAAATATCTAATTTTAATTATGAAAAAATAATTAAAAATGGAATTCAAATAAAAATTTTAAAAAAAGATGAAAAGGATCCAATTCCACTAGAATGTTGAGTAGATTGGTTAATTGTACGATACATATCAAATACTTGATATCGGTGTATACATATATATGTGTGTCTATATGTATATTATGACCTCTCTATATGAAAAGCTCACGAAGAGAACTCTAGACCAATGGAGAAAAGGAAGTGGAAATAGTTGAAGTATACCTCTGCCTCATTGAGTTTGCATTATTAAATAGCATGCTAATTGCAATCCCTACTCACTTTGCAAAACTCACCACTTTACCTATATGAGATATTACTACCCATTTCCAGTTGATTTTACTCTCACATTATTGATTCATTAATTATTATTCATTTTTTTATAATTTTATTAAAAAATAACTTGAAAAAAATATTAATTCTCGAAATGAAATATTAATTTTTATACTGAAAATTTTATTATTTATATTAATAAAAACTTTAGAATTAAATTCTTTTCTAATCACTTTAATATTTTTTGTTATAAAAGAAAAACAAAAAATATAGTCAATTAAGAAAATTGATTTATACATAAATAAATAGTAAATATTAAATACTCTTAGTAAAAATAAAGACTAATTTTATTGCTTTATTATTAAAAAAAATTCAATCAATTATAGTTATTGCTTTAATAATTATTATTAATAAATTAATCAACATTTGGCTTGAATCCAATCTCAATGTTGGTATATTTCAATTTGTTAAATGGCAGTAAAACACACAGTAGAGAATATATATATCATTTATTGAAGTTTTGGTTAAATGAAAGCTTACTTTGAACCATTTTCCATGAGAGTTTATATAGTGAGACTCATTACTTGAAAATTAATTAGCTTCTCTCTTCGCACTAACAAAGGGTTCACTTTAGGTCTTTGTTTGGCTTCAAAAGTTTTTAATGTTAGTGACCACTGGTAATTAAAGTTATGAAAAAATGTTGTGATCTGGATAACGATAGTGGTATTAATATTTTAAAAGATTTCAAAAGCGTATTGAGTAATTATTTGGTGCTTTTAGCACGATCAAATTGAATTAATCTATGATAAATAAAAGGAGAAGAAAAAAAAGAATCAAATGGAAAAATGGGTAATGCAAAATGACAGAGTATATTCTTAATTGCACACTTTTTTTTTTTAATTTATATTTTCAAATAAAAGTATTATTTTATTAAGAAGATACAAGTAAATATATTTAATATCTTGTAATAAAAAACGAGTCCAACATGGACAGTTGGATTCGTCATCAAATGTACCAAAAAGTACTAATTATGCTGATGAGTTAATCGAAGCTAAAAAAAAAATGATTGTATTTGATAATAAATATATCAAACAAATATTAATTATATTTTCAATTAATTAATAACAACTTGATGAATTTTCTTATTTTTAAAAAACATTTTTAGTCACTACATAATGGACAGTTGCCAAGATGCTTGAGGCAAATGAATTCCTCTATATATGAACACACAACTACAGTTCAGAAGCAACCACTCATCTTCCAGGGTAAAAGTGAGTGAGAGAGACGAAGAAAGAGCAATGAAATTCAAACAATTGTTGAATAAAGAGAGAAGAAAATCAGAGGAAGGAAGGAAAGAGAAGAGTGAAGGAAGCTAGTAACTCATTACCGTGAAATTAATTAGGTTCTGTGGGTCACAAAGGCCCACTGGCTGAACAAGCAACTATATATATTCTACGTTTATATACTGTGTACCATCAACATACTCAGACTCTAGCAGTTTAACACTGAAACTGCCTGCCATCAAGTAAACGTGCCATAACATGGTATACACATGAAATCTTAACCAATAATGAGCATCAGTCTTCAAGGTAAAATTCGACAAATGATATTTTATCATTATTATCATAATTGTTCATTATTAAAACATTAAATTATAATGATCATTAAAATTTATAATAAATTTATAATAAAAATTGAATTTATTTTTTCGTTATAAATAATGTAAAAGGGATGTAAGAAAAAAAGAGGGGGATAATTGCGTCATAAAAATAAATTTTTTGATTATTTTTAAGCATAAATAATCAAGAGTTTTAAATTTTCAACAAATCATTAAAAATTTTGACATTAAAATATATTCATATAATTTTAAAATAACTACGTAATTATTATTATAAATTTGTTTTTTGTGTAATTAACTTTTTAATTAGATATCAAGTAAATGATTTTTTTTTATTTATTTTAAGAAATGAGTAAAAAAAAAATTTTTTAATGATTAATTTATATTTTCTTGATTTGAAATTTTTTTTTTTTTTTCTTTTGGTTGTTAATATCAACTAACGAGAAGTTTGTAATTAAAAGTAAATTTTGCACTCCAGGCAACATGTGAATAGTGCTTGGAGTAGACATAAAAGGTCAACGTAGCAAATAATTAGGTGGAAAGTGCTCGAATGTGCGAGTAACTTCGGGTTTATAGTAGTACAATTGTTCTTTAGTAAAACTAGCCTATATCCAGTACAGTGGGAATACTTGGCCACACAAAAGTGGTTTTCCATTGTAACTGGTGAGGAATACTGTGAGCTACAACTGTATCTGAAACATTACTTAAATATATATTAAGATGAAAATTATAATCAACAATGTTCTCGTTTGTAATTATTCATTTTTTTTAAAATTATTTTCTTTATTCAACCTAAATGTTTGATATTAAACAATTTATTTTATTATAATTGTTATTTTTAAATGCACTTTTTTTTTTTTTTGGTAAAAACAAAAAAAGTTGATTACTTGTTAACTCATCGATAACGAGGATTATGGTTTATTGGATTTAATATTTCGACGTGAGTTGTAATCCGTGAATTCATTGAAAATATATATAGTTGCAACACCATAAGCTATTCAATGATAAACCTATGAAAACACAAGAGAAATAACAACATGTTTATTGATTTTAAACTTTTATAGTCAATTTTAATAAATTTCAAAATATTTTTATTATCAAAATAAAAGGTTTTTGGTAAAATTAATATGTTTCAATCTATTTTAATTTAATTGATGAGTTATATGATTTAATTAATAGTTTTTACAAATAATAAAAAAAAAATTTAATTAAAAAAATCTAATTAAATAAATTATTTCATTCGAAAAATTAATTACTCCGTAAAGATTTTGAAGATTTTTTTTAAAAAATTATACTTATAATTATTTTTTATTTTTAACTTTTGGTTCTCATTTTTTTTTTTTTTTGTTTTATCAAATGTATAAAGACAGATTTATAATTTATATGTCAATGAATTTATAATAATAAATTTTATTCAATCATCGCTACGACTGTTTTATTTTAAAATCAAAAGTATTTTTTTTAGAACGATAAAGTTGTGAAATAAAAATTATTAAAAATAGCACAATAAAAAAAAGCTTATGTAATTTATTTTTCATCATAAATCAATTGGTGACAGGTTCGATTATAAATTTGAGGATTTATTATATATAGCCTTATATATTTTTTTCTTTCCCTAAATAATTTTTACTTTTTTTTCTTTTTTAAGCTTACATATATAAAATATAGAATTGAGTTTGTCGTTTGTTTGAAATGAAGCAAATAATTGACCGAGTCGTTCGATGTTGATTACTTAACCTGTCCACTACAGAAATTGAGAGCTTCAACCGTAAAATGATTGATATTATCCAGCTGAGTATGATTACTTTATTAATCGCATTTTCACTACTTATTTTTTTATATGTATCAAAGAATTTCCACTCAATTTAACATTTTGAATCTGACGAATTTATATTTCTAATTTTATTTCAATTTATTATATCTATGTATTTTAAATTGAGATATTTTAGCTTGTACATTGACACACGTGATATTTTTCATCAGTCAATCGGGCCCAATCGTTGTCTCACCTCTGGGGAAATTAAATTTCACATTTTTAATATTATTATCACTATTATTATGGTTTTTTGTATAAACCACTGAATAAAAAAAATAATATTACGTAATATTGTTATAGTTAATCGTACGAACAAAATGATATTGCATGTGGGATAAGGAAAAAAATAACAAAAAACGTATTTCTGTGACAGACAGCTATCGAGGTCGAAGGTTAATCGTTCTGTCTTTGAGCCAACCAATTTCCTGATCGAATTATTTCAACTCAAATAAAACGAGAAAAAAAAAAAAACAAACATAATTTCAGGAAGAAATAAAAGAAAAATAAATAACTTTTTTTTAAATATAAATGATAAAAAAAACCATTATATTTTAAAATAAAATTTGACCAGTGTAAGCTCTTTTTTTTTTTTTTTCTGTAGAAACTTATGCCTAAATATTTTATGTAACTTTAAAACTCAATAGTAAAAAAAAGTATGTTTTTTATTGATAAAATATTACTTTATTGTATCAACTAAACAAAGTGAGTGTCTACACTTCGTTTATTATTATCATTTTCAAAACTTATTTAAACAATCATTAAAAATTCACAAGTGTGTTCATATGACAATCAAAATATTATGTCAGAAAATGACGATAAATCAATACAAAATAACTCATAAGTGAGTTGCATGTAAATTTATTCCTAAACAAATGTAATGTCAATGCAAATGGCAAAACATGTAAAAAAGTATTTTTAAAAATTTTAGAAATTAATTGTAAGCAACAACTCCAGTACAAGCAGTCATTAAAATGATGAAAATGACGTCAACAGGAAACAAAACGTCAATGATTCGTATGAATGAGTGTTTATTGAAATAGACAAGAATGATATATTGTTAATGATGTTGAATTTGTGTTGGTGAATGTTGAATTCTGATGGTAATGGTAATGATGTTGGTGTTAATATCGCTATATATATACATTTAAATATATATCATCGTATGGTTAACAGTCACAAGCTGCAACACTAGTGAATAGGTATTTTGGAGCTATTGTACCATTGGCATTATGCCAATACCTTTCCATTCAATAAATATCATCTTAATGAACTCATGTATATTTGATTGGGAGCTTTACCACCCGTTCAACCCCTCAGTACATCCAGCCAGTTCTCTTCTCTTTTTATCTCTTCCACCTCTTCGTCATCCAGAATAAATCCTTGTCTTTTTTTTTTTTATTTATTTCATTTTTATTTTTATTTTTTTGCCATGAATGTTTCTCATCAAACTCACACCATCATACTCACTTTCATCATCCTCACTATCATTTCAACATAAGTGTACAAGTCCATCAAAACCAACACACAACTCAAGTGTCTTTTCGTATTGTATAAACAACTAGAGGGATGATTTAATTTCCCTCGATGTCATCGTACACTCATTTTAAATCATATATATATATATAAAGTCATTGAAATACTTCACATCAATGTGATTACAAAATCATTCCCCCTATAGTATAGTTAAATTAAAATTGAGTATTTGATTGTATCATTCAATAATAATAGTCATTGTTCTCAGATTTTCATTTTAAATAGAGAAAAGAAAATTATTGTTAATGACACATATATTATTTAATATTATATAAAATGATGTTTGTTTTTAATTAAATTAATGATTGAATTTGAAAAGTTGTTGATATGAATTTCAATTTATTTTACTAAAATCATTTGTTAATTATTTAAAAAAAAAAAAAAAATTCATTCAATTTTTCTCTTTTGCGTTGTTTTATTTTTATTTATATTTATTTTTTTTTTTACGTTGAATAATGAGCATTTGTAAAATGTAAAGTATAGTTGGCAATTATTGAGAGATGGATTAAGAGAAAGAGAAGGTTAATAAAAACAAAACGAAAAAAAAAAAAAAAATGAGACAGCATGTCGTGCTTGCGTGTTATTTATGTATACGTAGTAGTCTGTAGTCTGTAGTCTTGCTTGTGGGTGAAGGAAGTGAGCGGGCGTTACATTAGCAGGATTGCCCTTTCCTGATGGTTTACATCAGTGGCCCACCATCCCTTGTTCCTTCATTTCAACCATCAACTAACCAACAACCATGGCCCAACTACTTTACTCATTTTGTGGCTGAAAGCACTGTATCTTTATCATTTTCTCGTCTTTTTTTTTTATTTGTCATCCAACTATTTTTATTTCAATTTTCTCGTTGTTGATTATTTTATATTTTTTTTTTATTTTTTCTACTTCTAATTTTAACATTATTATCATGATTTAATTGTTCTTCGTACTTAAATTTTTACCAACGGTTTTATCAAAAATAAGAAGATACAAAATTATTGATTTAAGCATTATTTCATGTTTACATTAGATGATTATATACAGGGTTAGTCATAAGCACACGTATAACCGTACAACGGCAGGTAAGGAAATTTCATTACCGACTTTGAAGACTTGGCAACGTTGTAAGGAACTAGGTAAATTATTATCAATTTTTGAATAATATTTTCGAAATAAATAGTG
>MKYW01000187.1:61899-84561 GCA_015776835.1 Aphidius ervi | reverse complement strand
AATAGATCCAGCCTCAAAATTATTGTTTTGTACTTTTGACACATTTACACATTTGTTTTGAGTTGATCGACACGTACTTGAAGTACGGTACTTCACAAAAAGTTGTTACCAAAAAAACAAAAGAATCTCTTGATATTAATAAAATACAAAGAAGTAGAGAGAGTGATATAGCGAGTAATAAGAAAGTATGAGAGAGATAAAAAATTTCTGTCCTTAAACGTAAAAACGCACAGTCGAAAAGTTCATTTAATTATTAAAAATAAAATAAACGATTAAATAATTTGGTTTTTTTTTTATAGCAAAGCTTGATACAATAGAATTTTAAATTATAAAAATCAATTATTTTTATCGTCATTATCATATTTTAAATAAATTTTTAAAAATTAGCGAGGGATGAGGTTACCTCTATTTGATGTATATTAGGCTCGGTAGTGTTTTTGCGCTTTCATTTTTTTTTTTTTTTCGGTATTATTATTTTTTTTCTCACACTTGATAATTCGAGGTTAATTGTTTATATTTATTCAAAACAACTTCGTTTGTTTATTTAAAAAAAAAACTCAGAACCCATTATTTTGGGAAATACGTAACTTTTTTGAAAATCAACTTAGATATTTTTTTTTAGTCTTAATTGATTCTCCGTGATAAAATCTACAACCAGGGCCATATTCGAATTTTTTCTACAATAACTTTTTTTATAATGAACAATTGTTTATAAATAATAACGGAGTGAGTAGTTGACTCAAGATTTTTACCATTCATTGCTTTGCGAAATGCTTTTATCAAGCCGAATGAAAAAATTTTTTCAAAAAAAAAAATAAGGAATTTTTTTCGGCAAAAAAAAATTCTTAAATTCAAGTTATTTAGTTTTTTCAAGAAAAGATGATAGAAATAAAAAGAGTTGTACTAATAAATATTAATTTTTTTTTATTTGAGTAGAATTATTATTCGTTTGATAAATAATTTTTCTGTTGAAATAAAATAAATTGAAAAATTAAAATAGTCTGACTAAAACAAGTATTTAACTACTGGAAAAAAATATATTTTACAAGGAAAAATAAATTTATATTTATGGGGTGTATTATATTTATAATATCGACTCTCAATAAATAAAAAATAACTTTTTAAATGAACTTAATTTTGTCTGACTCATGTTGGCTATATCTACTGAAAATATTAAAAGATTTGTAATTATTTTTTAAATAAAAGACAAAATGAATACAAATAATATGATTAATTTTAAAATTATTTTCTAAAAAAATACACTCAATGAGCTAACGAGCTTATTCACGATTCATTATAATTTCCTATGACTTTTTGTGACTTCCAATGACTCACATAATGACTCACATTGGCTTATTTATGAGATGAATTTCGCTTGAAGCATGACCGTTTAATTTGTTACTTTTCTTCGATAATATAGTTAATAATAGTTCAATGTAAAATAAAAAATGATGATATTTGCCATCGTAATTTGCAGACATGTCTTCTTATCAAAGGTATTTTCGAGTAACATCAATTTCATCATGCCTTATTACACAAACTAAATACCAACATATAATTCTCATTTTGCACATTCAATTTACTTTGCTCACCGATCTCATAACATAATTTTAATATTAATTATAAACCCACTCAGAAATCATATTCAATTTAAACTCTGCTATATATAATATATATTATACAAATGAATTTAAAGTATTGAAAATACTATGGGTTTTGAATACAAACGATAAGATTTATATTAAAGCAAATCGTTATTTATGTATAATATAATCTTAAATACTAATTTGTCCATATTGTTGTAATTTTTCAAATAATGTCGATGAAAATTATTCTTTTAATTCATATATAGATGTATTTTTTAAGTTTTAACATATTAAAACTGATAATAGCTGTGGATTCATAAACTGTACAAAAAAAAAAATAATAATATCTCAAAAAATAAAAAATAATTGTTGCAGCAATTCAATTTTTCGTTGAGCCTCCTTCTTTATAGAAGTAAATGCGGTCGCATGAAATGGATGAATAAGAAGTTTTTGGGGTTAAAATAGAGAGGAAGAAAAAAGAAAAAAATTCCCCGAGTTGAAGAGAGAAAGAGAACTTCAGAACTTGCATACTGAGGATCGTGGTGGGTACACAAGGAAACGGGGTATGGATGAAACGTGCAGAGGGCAGAAGAAAACTACTACCGAGGGGCTAGGAGGAATACAGTTGGCACGAAAAGAAGGTAGAGGGTACAGAGGCAGCCTTTAATTTACAGAAAGTGGTTCATTAGAGCTTATTTATTAGAGAGAGACAGAGAGAGCGCGCGTAATTAGCAAACTCCACCCTAGACTTTCTTTCGCATTTCAACCCTCTCTACACACTCTCGTCATCTCTAGTTTTTTTTTTTTCCTCTTTTCCTTTTTCTCTATGTATTTTTTTTATCTCTCATTCTCTCTTTCCATATACATATATATATTATTACCCTTGCAGGCACTTCTCTTTACGTTCTCCCTCACCTATGAGCAATCCTCAACCAAGTATGGATGCTTTTACCCTGGGTAAGCCTTTTTCACTTCTTTTCACCCTTTCTTGTTTTTCCATCTCAATACACCAACGATTTTTTCTTGTCTTATATACCACACTGTATTTTTTCTATTTTTCTTCAATTTATATTTCTTTTTTTTTTTTTTTGTCGCTATCTGATTTTTTCTTTCCCATTAACTTTGATTTAGAAAATTTTCTTGATCTCCTAATTTTATATTTCTATTTCAAAATTATAGGAAAAAAACTGATTATTAGCTGGAAAATATACAGCTATTTTTTTTTGAAAATTCAAATTATTTCCGCGAGTGTATAAATATTTTTTTGATATTTTTATGCAGTTGATCTTCTTCGTCCAATGTCATAAGGTTATATAACTGCTATACACTGTTAAAAATCTTGGTATTTTTCCAATAGATTTTTATCCTTTTACCAAGCCAAGTTGCGGTAAAAACTCCAAATTTTCTTCGAAATACCAAATTACCAATACTTTCCTGGTAATTGTACAAAAAAATTTGTAAATTTACCAAATATACAGCCTGCCACGCAGAAGGCACACGTGGGGTATACCACGAGATAGTTCATAAAATTTTAAGTGTTAACAAAACCATAATAATTATAATTATGAAAAGGTAGAACAAACTGGGTAGAAAAAAAAAGTGTAGATGTTTATATAATAAATCGGTCTTTCTCATTAGCGTAAAAAAAACTTTTTGCTGTTGCTTCTCGTTGCTGCTCATTAGATCACGTTGCAATGGTAATTAGAAGCTTTAGTCCTGTTTTTTGTTTTTCTCTCAAAACTCATATATATAAAAACACTTGTAAAAGCTATTCATCTATTTGAAATGTGAAATGAAAAGAGAATAAATTGTATTGCTCGATAATGATGTTGCCAGGTGAGTCGTTTAATAAAAGCCAGATGTCATCAGTTTTTTTTTTTTATCTAAAGAGGTATTATAGCTTTGGCACATTTTCGGTCAAATGAATTGTGTTTTTAAAACTTTTTGTCTAAATGTTTGAAAGTTAAAAGCTCATTGCACGACCAAAATATATTCCATCACTCTGTTGTATCATACACTGTTAAAAATATTTAGATAGATTTTACAAAAAAAATATGGAAGCTATTCTCTGAAAGCATGTTGGAAAAATTACAAAACCATGTTGTGAATGTCTTATTGTAATTTTCCAAACTGGAATTGGAAAATTACAATACCATATTGTAAAAGCAAACTTAGTAACTTTACAAAGAAAAATTGAAAGTTTACAAAACCGTGTTGAAACATTGAATGTTGTAAATTTCAAAAGCAAAATTGGAAGTTTACAATACCATATTGTAAAAGCAAACGCAATTAATTTTTTGTTTGATACAAACGTTTTTTTTTTCTAATCAAACTAATGATATGTTGAAAATGTAAAAAAAAAAAATAAAAATTAATTCTTTTTCGTAGTTAATTATTTTTATTGTGTTGTTAACTTCAGTTGATTCTATGTGACTGAATTTTGTTTTCCTATACTAAATGACTAAGACGGGGATCGAACCGAGAACCTTTGGGGCGGGAGGCGAGCGCGTTATCCGATTGACCGCAAGATCGAATATAGAAATCGAAAATTAATTCTGATACATAAAGAACTTTGGAATTGACGGAAATATCAATTTTTTTTCTACGAATAATAACTTGTTACTATTTAATTAATTGATCGATCAACCAATTGATTATTGTATTTAATTATTATTTGTGCAATAAAGGCATGAGGGCTCGGAGATCCATGAAACGCGACGTTGTTCGCGTTAAATTTAGGAATATTTCAAAATGATTTGAAAAAAGAAAAAAAAAATACCTTCATGTAAAGAATCAAAAATGACATATTTTCTTTCTAACAAATTATATTCAATTACAATTATTTCTTGAATTGAAAAATAAAGTTTAATATTTTTTTTTTCGAAAAAACATTATTTTATCCAGGTCTAACTCGTCATAACTGTGTTAATAATTAATGAATCGACTTGAAACTTGGCATATAGTTTTGTTATAGTCTAACAATAATAAAAATAACATCTAAAATATTATTTACTTGTATTGTTTTTTTTTAATTAATTTATCGAGCAATGCCGGTTGGAAAATACGTTTTTCGAACTTTAAGATAAAAAATTGTCGAGAAAATTTTAGAATTAAAAAACTTGTCAGTGGCAACATTGTTCATCTATATATCAAGAAGTTTTTCTCAAATTTTTAAATTTTTTTAGCAATAATTAAGTTATTAATTAATTAACAAATTGTGAGCTGACGCTACGAACGTAGGTCCGTAGCAAACGTATGCGCACTCTCAAATTACTGTGAATACTAATCTCTTGCGCATGCAAACATATAAATGGTGGCAGCAGCAGCTCACGATTTGTTAATTAATTAATAACTTGGTTAATTATTGATAAAAAAATTTAAAAATTTGGGAAAAACTTCTTTATATATAGATGAACAATGTTGCCCCTGACAAGTTTTTTAATTCCAAAATTTTCTCAACACTTTTTTATCTTAAAGTTCGAAAAACGTATTTTCCAACCGGCATTGCTCAATAAATTAATTAAAAAAAAACAATACAAGTAAATAATATTTTAGATGTTATTTTTATTATTGTTAGACTATAACAAAACTATATGCCAAGTTTCAAGTCGATTCATTAATTATTAACACAGTTATGACGAGTTAGACCTGGATAAAATAATGTTTTTTCGAAAAAAAAAATATTAAACTTTATTTTTCAATTCAAGAAATAATTGTAATTGAATATAATTTGTTAGAAAGAAAATATGTCATTTTTGATTCTTTACATGAAGGTATTTTTTTTTTCTTTTTTCAAATCATTTTGAAATATTCCTAAATTTAACGCGAACAACGTCGCGTTTCATGGATCTCCGAGCCCTCATGCCTTTATTGCACAAATAATAATTAAATACAATAATCAATTGGTTGATCGATCAATTAATTAAATAGTAACAAGTTATTATTCGTAGAAAAAAAATTGATATTTCCGTCAATTCCAAAGTTCTTTATGTATCAGAATTAATTTTCGATTTCTATATTCGATCTTGCGGTCAATCGGATAACGCGCTCGCCTCCCGCCCCAAAGGTTCTCGGTTCGATCCCCGTCTTAGTCATTTAGTATAGGAAAACAAAATTCAGTCACATAGAATCAACTGAAGTTAACAACACAATAAAAATAATTAACTACGAAAAAGAATTAATTTTTATTTTTTTTTTTTACATTTTCAACATATCATTAGTTTGATTAGAAAAAAAAAACGTTTGTATCAAACAAAAAATTAATTGCGTTTGCTTTTACAATATGGTATTGTAAACTTCCAATTTTGCTTTTGAAATTTACAACATTCAATGTTTCAACACGGTTTTGTAAACTTTCAATTTTTCTTTGTAAAGTTACTAAGTTTGCTTTTACAATATGGTATTGTAATTTTCCAATTCCAGTTTGGAAAATTACAATAAGACATTCACAACATGGTTTTGTAATTTTTCCAACATGCTTTCAGAGAATAGCTTCCATATTTTTTTTGTAAAATCTATCTAAATATTTTTAACAGTGTATGATACAACAGAGTGATGGAATATATTTTGGTCGTGCAATGAGCTTTTAACTTTCAAACATTTAGACAAAAAGTTTTAAAAACACAATTCATTTGACCGAAAATGTGCCAAAGCTATAATACCTCTTTAGATAAAAAAAAAAAACTGATGACATCTGGCTTTTATTAAACGACTCACCTGGCAACATCATTATCGAGCAATACAATTTATTCTCTTTTCATTTCACATTTCAAATAGATGAATAGCTTTTACAAGTGTTTTTATATATATGAGTTTTGAGAGAAAAACAAAAAACAGGACTAAAGCTTCTAATTACCATTGCAACGTGATCTAATGAGCAGCAACGAGAAGCAACAGCAAAAAGTTTTTTTTACGCTAATGAGAAAGACCGATTTATTATATAAACATCTACACTTTTTTTTTCTACCCAGTTTGTTCTACCTTTTCATAATTATAATTATTATGGTTTTGTGTTGATTATAATATTTTTCAAATTATCATGGCTATTATTTTTCTTTTTTTTTTTTTTTTTAAATTCACGATAATTGAAGATTAATAATCTTTTTTTTTTATTTTTTATTTAATAGGATTTCTGTTAGGATTTTTATTCATTATTTTTAGTTTTTTTTTTTTTTTTAAATAATTTAGGGTTATTCATTGAGCTTTTGGAGTTGAAAAAAAATTATATGCATATGAACTGAAAAACTAAATGTAAACCACATAAAACAAGATGTATGAGCTGCATCGTTTTTATTCATTTTAAAGCTGGTTGATGTAAAAAAAGGATTTATAAAAATACATAGAAAAAAAAAAGAACAAAACAAAGAGGTAAAAAAATAAAAAAGTCTGTACTAATTAGGTCCAGACGTGAGGCGCGGGCTTGAGGTTATGCATGTATTTATATATCTATGTATGAGTATATGTACATCAACAAATACTACATTTATATATATGAAATGCAACGAGGCACTGGATCCGGTATGCATGTCCAATTAAGGCGTCATAAGTTTGCATTACATTCGTTTCAAGTAGAAATTTATTACAGGACCTGACCACAAAATCCGCCCACCCATATGTCCATCAAGGAAGCTGAAGCGCGTGTCAACGTCAACCAAGCACAAATACATAAAAATATATCTACCCAAAAAAAATGTTTATTTTTTCTATTTGTTTTGTTTTTTATGTTTTTTTTTTTTTACATTATTTTCAAACATGAAAATGTTATTCGAAAATAATTTTATCATAAAAATTGTATTATTAATTTATTATTTAAAAAAAAAAGAAAAAAATTCTATTAAATTCAATTTCGATTGTATAAAAATTTAAATAATATAAATTTTATATTAATTACAATGAAGTTTACTTAAAATAAAAACGGAAAAATTCGATATTTTAGATGATAATAAAAATAAATAAATACCTGACAATAATTATTTTATTCTTAATGAAGAAACTGATGATAAAACCTTAACAATATTTATAAACGTTTGAGTCACATAAGATAGACGAATCATCGACTGTTCGTGTTTTTAATTTTTTTTTATTAAATTATTTATTACGCCCGTTCTTTAATTAACAGACTGACATATATATGAGCAAAAACGCCAATTATTGGCATGGTTTAGGTGACCCATCCTCAGAACTTCCTGAAATTTTAACAGATTATAGTCCTCGATAAAATACACTTACGTATTTTTTTTTTTATTTTTTCGTCTATTATTTTGGCAGTTATTGTATGAGGCATTTCATTGATATTGGTTTTTTTTTTTTTTTCTGGTTTATTTTCTTAGTATTTTGTCGGTGAATGAAAATATAAAGAAAAATCGTTTTTTGAGTGAAATTTTCTCAACTTTTCGAAAAAAATATCACTTTTTTATAACACTTTTTGCAAAAAAAGCTGTTTTAGTTGCGTTGCCCCGAAATTGACAAGTTTGAAAATATTTTTTTCGGAAAGCTGAAATTTTTTGTTAATTTTTTATTATTTTACCTCATCTACCTAACTACCTAAGCCTTTACCGCGCGTCTAATTTTACAAGTTGAATTCAGAGAAAATTCTTGTTCACTTTAGCTACAAGTGAATATCATCCACCACGAATTTTTTAAAGAAATAAATTATTGTTTCATTTTTAAATTAGTTTTTTTACTTTTTAATATTTTTATTCGATACCTCTGACAATTGAAATATTTAATCAAGTACTTTTTTAGATCAATAATTTATTTTATTTGTTTTAATTTTATTTATTTATTGTTTTTATTTTATGTTGATTATTATTAATTTGAACTGTCACAGAACGAATTTTTTTATGAAATAAATGCATTCTGTGGCAGCTAAAATTTATTTATTCTTATTGATATTGATTCGTAGCTTAAGTGAACAATAATTTTCTCTGACTTCAACTTGTAAAATTAGTCGCGCTGTAAAGGCTTAGATAGTTAGGTAGATTAGGTAATCGCAGCTTCAAATCCCGGTCGGAACACAAAATTATTTATAATTTATAAAATATAGGCAGCTGAAAAATCAAATAAGTGTTAACATCCAAATAAATAAATTAATAATATGATAAATTGAATAAATAATTTTTTTTTTATAATTAAATTCAATTTTTTTGCTAATTAACTCAGAATCATGAAAAAAGTTGCTAAATGATCAGAATTGTTTCGTATTAATTTGGACTATTAACATCGGAATTTTCACTTGAAGAATAACGACAAAAAAAGAAAAAAATTACTCCGAAATGTTTATACAATATACAGACGCATGGTGCCTTCAATAATGAATTCTTTTTTTATTTGTTTCTTATCTATTTCAAAGAAAAGAGCAAAGGCTATAATTTGCATCAATAAAATAAAAAATTACACCTCAATAACAATAACATAGATTGTAAAGTAAAAACATGTAACTCATGTCTTTCTCATCAAAAATATCCTCATCAAAAATAATAGGCACCATGCAATTGTTGATAAATAATTTTCATTCAACAATTTTTTTTCCATCTGTTGTCTGCATTGCCTGCTCATAAATTCTGCTATTATCGGTACATAAATAAATTAGCAAACGTCTTTTTCTTTGAGAAAACAAAAAGAATTTCTACTTCTATAAAAAATCAAAAAGAAATAGCTTACTCCAAATTTTAATTGACAATATTGTGTTATTATTATTATTGATACCGATTTCATGAGTGAAAATTAGCTTCTGCTCTTTTCTTGAAAGTAGATAAGCATTTAATTTAAAAAATCCCACGCGTTTGTATATAAACATTTTGGAGTAAATATATATTTTTTTTTCGTTGTTTATAGGGTAAAGATTCAATGTTTGTAGAACAAATTAGTACAAAATATTCTGATCATTTAAGATCTAATGATTCCAAATTAATGAAAAAAAATATAAATGTTAATCTTTTTTCACTCATTAATTTCAAGGTAAAAAATTAATAATTGCAGTACCAATTAAAACAATTCAAAAGTCTTCAAATGAGTATTTTATAAAACTTTCGCGACTGCAGCTCACATGGCTTATATGAAAATTAATCTAGTTTTTTTTTAAATATTTTTTTAATTATAATTTGTTCAAATTTTTTATTGATAACAAATCTATTGAATCATAATAAATAATTTGTAGGTTATATTCATTAACATTTTTTAACAGATGAAACGATGTTATGATTTACATATGCCACAGTCGACACACACAATGACACAATTATGTATATGTTTTTAGTGCCATTTATAATAATTTATAAGATATGCACGTGACCAATCTGATCCTCCAATCAGAATCAAATAAATTCAAAAATCAGGCGGTAAGTTTAAAATCAAAGCGGCAAATTCAAATTCAGATGCGCACTCATGTTATGCCGCCATGACACCATGCTTTTTATAGTATAGGATTTTTTCGTGCTTTTATTATTTATTTTTGAAATGATATTTCTAAAAACGAAGTAAAAAACATGTTTCTCCGCTATTCTCCAGATTTTTTTAACTGAAAACTTTTTACCGTTTCTTCAACTCGGCAAAAAATGGTTGGAGAGTGGTCGAGAAAAGTTCGAGTAATTTTCTGGCTGACAAAAGTTGGAGAAGTTTCTGAACTATATATTTTCAATCATGGGTCATTCACGAAAAAAGACGGAAAAATGACGGAGAAATTTGGAATAAAGGAGATAAATATTTTCACCAAAGATGAATCTAGTATTTTGTCTATTAATAGAAACAGATAATGTTGGCCATAAATGAACATTAGACGATTTTCGAGATAACAAGATTACAAGATAAAGCTCATATCTTACCTTAATATATGTGTCTCTTCAAAATCTTCACACAGATATATAAACAAATAATATTTTAAATTAAGTTTAGTTGAACAATTGTTATTTTAATTAAACAAGCAACCAAAAGTGTGGTAACAACAATAATAATTTTAATCAGAAACAAAAAAACTATTATTCTTACAGTTTTTACAGTTATTTATATAGATATAGAATTATAAAAATTTTCTAGAAATTATCTGAAAACAATTTTTGGTAATGGCTTATTACAAATCCAGTAATTGTTTCCAGAAAATTTCTAGAAAATTTCTAGTTAATATTACTGGACACTATTTCCAAAAAATTTCGAGAAAATTACGACTATTACAAGAAACTGGTTAGCTGAGGAATTTTGTATCTAAAAGTTGTTGAGTTCATACACAGAAATATGTATCTATAAAGGTTTCGTCTTCACTCTTCGACCAACGTTCATATTTTGTCAATACCCAGGTAGGAGTAAACGATTGTGCCAGGCCTGGCACAAGCTTGTGCACAAGGCTCACATGCTTGTGTCTAGCTTGTGCTACAAGCTTGTGCCAAGGTTGTTAAGTGATTGGAAATGTGCCTATGTTACAAGCTTGATGACAAGCCTTGTGCCAAGGCTCGTGTCCCAGCCTCGTGTCAAGACTCGTATCCCAGCCTTGTGCCAAAGCTTGTGTCTCGGGCTTGACACAAGCTTCCAAAAACAATTTAAAAAAAAATATAAATAAATTATTATGGTTAATCTATTATTATTGTTAATTTATTAATTCCAACATTGTTATTTTTTAATTCAGACAATTCTATTAAACGATAATACTTAAACGAAAAACTAGGGACGCGACGCGGGATCGATCCGGGGCCTCTCACGTGGAAGTCCAATGCACTATCATGTCGACCATCGGGATATTGATGAAAGTGATCGTCAAAATTTTTTATATAAATAAATTCTATTGAGACTGAACACACAGTTCTTGCAAAAGCCTGACACAATAGTCAAAGCCTGATAATTTTTATTTAAAATTTATATATCTAATTACTATACTTTTTTTTTTTGAGTTAAATATATGCATAAGTCAAGTCTCGTGTCGGGCTTGGTGAAACAATGGGCACCAGCTTGACACAAGGCTGTGTTACAAGGCTCGTGTGAGGGCGGGAAAAATCAAGGGGACAGTCTTGTGTCAAGCCTGGATTAACAAGGCTTGTCTAGTGACTGGAAAAACAGGCTTGACACAACCTTGAAATTTTTAATCTTGTGTGAGGCTTGGAATTAACGATTGACACAGGCTTGGTACAAGCCTGGACTAACAAGTCTTGTGCAATGACTGTAAATACAGGCTTGACACAAGCTTGGAATTTTTAACCTTGTTTAAGGCTTGGAATTACCGATTGACACAGGCTTGGTACAAGCCTGGACTAACAAGTCTTGTGCAATGACTGTAAATACAGGCTTGACACGAGCTTGGAATTTTTAACCTTGTGTGAGGCTTGAAAATAACAATCGACACAGGCTTGGTACAAGCCTAGGTTAACAAGTCTTGTGCAATGACTGGAAACATTCTCTGTGTCAAGCTAGGCACATTCTAGTCCACCAAGGCTAGGAAACACAAGCTTGTAACAAGCCTGGCACGGTCGTTCACCCTTGTGGGATGCTACCTGGGTGCAACTGTAAATGCTTATGTTCTTTATTTTTTGTTTTTTTCTAATTCATTTTTTCGGAATATCATTTATTCTGAATTTATATCACTTTTGGTATAACGACCAGCATTCATATACCACTATTACTTTGAGCCCACTATTGTGTTAAATTTTGATTGAATTGCATCTGTTAACTTTCACTCGAAGTATAATTAAATATAATTCAAAATAATTAAATACTTTGTAGGCCATGTTATTTATGATGATATATTTTTCTTAGAAATATTTTGATAATTAAAAGAAAAAAATTCGAATCAAGTAAATTTTTAGTTTTTATACTTCGTATTTTGAATATAAAGATGAGAAATATTAATTAATGAAAAAAATATTTTTGTTATTTAAGGTCATATATGAACTAAAAAAACTATACAATCATTCGTAATCACTGATAATCAATTCAAGTTTAAAAGATACGTCTACTTTGTTATTAAAACTTACCATCAGCTAACAGCTATAAATTTGTAAGCCTCATAATATATTCATCTCAACTTACCAAATGTAATCTTTATTTTATTTTTCCATATAAAAATTTTATACATATAATAATTTCCACAGTTACACATCTTTTGTTAAATGGGTTGAACCATGGTGTTAAAATAAAGAAAAAATATAAGGGTATATTATAAAGAGCAGAAAAAAAAAGTACAAGCAGTGTTGTGTAATCCCAAGGTATTTGGCTTTCACACGTCAAAAAAATAATTACTAGTGTTTTTTTTAATTATTATTTTCCTTCATTCCAACAGTAAAAATGCATCAAACAGTCAAAACATTAGACAGTATTACTTTTGGGACGAGGTATGGTTAACAATGGTACAGTATTTTTGCTAGTCAATGCATTTCATTCCTATGAGACAGCAGTGAATAAAAACAAGTTNAGAAAAAAAAAAAAAAAAATCTCTTCAAGTTACTTGATGCATTTTTTTGATTACTTATATATTTACTTGAAATAATAAAATAAATGAAATAACCCAAACAATTTTTATAATTGTTTTTCTCAATAAAAATCGAAATGAATTTTTTCATAATACAAGAAATATTATAAAAAAAATAAAAATGCAAACTATAATAAATAAAATAATAAAAAGAAGTTAACAATATGTGATATATGTGTGTGCATGAAAAGATTATTCGAAAAGATCCCGTGGCTCATGGGACATGAATGAGAGTGTCAGTCATTAGGTGATTAGACAGAACCACACAATATGTACTGTGTCCACATGTTTTTGAATATTCCATCATTGTCAACAATATACCATTGTTTTAATATTTTTACGTTTCAAAAAATTAAAACAAAAACAAAGCAGTTCCCTTATTATTTCAAATTTTCTAAAAAAAAAGCTCTGAAAGTTCTAAACTTAAAGGATTTTATAAAACAAAAATTAATATTGTAAAAAGCAGAAATAACAATTTTTTTTTTATGAAAAATGAGATAATGGAAAAATAAATGAAAAAATAAATCTAAAATTAACAATTCAAAATCAATGGTTAATATATAAAAATAACATCGGATAAAATTAAAACGCCAGTATTGGAAAATTACATTGGAAAAATAAAATAAAATTACATTGTATTAACTGAATTCAATAATATTTTGATAATGACTTTAAAATCATAAATGCATTTTGTATTACCGAGAAATAGTATAATTATATTCGTGAACAATAAACACGATATTGAATTGAATAAACAAAATGAACTTTTATGGGTTTTTCCGAAAATTTAATTATTGATATTGATAATATATGACATTATAAATAAAATAATATTAGATAGTATAATATTGTTTGATAATAATTAATTTACAATACCAGATATATGATTTAAAATATCATATTGCACTGTGTTGTTTAATTCAAAACAGTGAATGATTTAATTTTACCAGTCTACTTATCTGTAAAAGTAAAAAATTTTTAAAAGTTGTAAATATATTTGCTGTTTGAATATGTATTTGGTTTTGCAAAGAAATATGTGCCTACTGGATCCAATATGTAAATGGTTATAACTGCAAGATTGGACAAAGTGGATTACCAGAAATTGGTGGTGAAGGCACTGTTATTTGATTATTTATACATGTATATATACGATAATATTGTCAGCTACCCTCTCAACAAAATTTCGTATCAACTGACTTCATCTGCAGTCTAATCTTATTTATTCATTTTTTTTTTGGCTTTTATGTATTATCAGTTTTATCAGAAGGGCTAGTCACTCATGTACACAGTTGAAAAGCAAGAATTCAAGATGAAAAGTTACTAAACGTTGAGATGTTAGTTTAACAATTTTCAGTTGTGTTAAATTGATGATTCAACACAAAATACATTTTACACAATTTCAAAGTCAAATTATATTTCATAATTTGTTAAATCAATTTTGATTTAAAACATAAATAATCCTTTTTGAATGTGTTATAAAATTTTATAGTACTAATTTCACATATAGTTTGTGTCAAAAATTTTCCTAACACTGTTTTTTTTTTTCTACATTTTCTTATTTGTTTTAAAACAAAAATAAAGTGTAGACCGTTTTTGGCTTCGAACTTACACAGAATTTTTCATTCTTCTTTTTATCAAAGAGAAGAAAAAATTTTAAATATAAAAATGAAATTATGCAGCATATAAAAGACTATTTACCGGTATTTAAAATTTTTTTTTATTATTTTATTTTATCTTCTTTTTGTCTGGGTAATTTATTTTTTTTTATTTCCTACGTATATAGTTTTTATTTTTTTTTTATTCATTGTGTACACTTGAATGTTAAATATTCGTATATATGTGCATGGTTAAAATTAATTAGATTTTCTCCTTTCCCTCGGACGAGCAAGCCGATATGTCGTACAGTGGCTTTGCTTCTGCTGATTCTCTTTCATCCCCTTACCTTTTTAATTATTCGCACAAACCTTTTTCATGTACATGTAAAATCACCGTTATCAAACAATATATATGTATGTGATTTCATCTCATTTATCTCACTAACGAAAAATTGGAAAAGGAAAGTGTCCGTCAAACGAAAACACATCATTCTCAACCGTGAATTTTGGTTCGTATTTTAACCACGCTTTATACATCAAAATATATCTATATATACAATGTATTTCGTTTGATTTCGTTTAGTTTTAAAAGTGTTCAGACGTAAATTGTATATAATTAAAAGAGGAAATTTTTATACTCACTTTGAATATTAATCAATTATGCATTGGTGTAAAAAATAAAAAAATAAATGTAAATTGTTTTTTTTTTTTATTTTCATTTAAAACATTGATATTTTATTTTTATTTTTTAACTCAAAGAATATTAAATTAGAACCAAAAAATTGATTACTATAAATCATGGCTATATGCTGACAAGTTTTGAGTTTTTTATGTTAAAAAAATACAAGTGTGAAACCACAGACCTATTTTAAGGATTTTATTTGTTGTTTTTTTTTTTAATTTTTATATTTAACAATATATAAACAAGTGGTGGAAGGTTTTTTTTTTCATTTTAATGGCTAGGGTTATTTTTTTTTTTAATGATAAAATCAAGAATAAAAGAAAATCAATTTGTACGGTTATGTACCATTAACGATGCAATTAATATTGATTTTAAATATCCCCTTTTATTAAAATTATATAATTAGTCCATGATGTTTACAAAGGTTATTCCTGACACAAGAGTACAGCAATAATACTCAGAATTAGCGGTATAAACAAAAAATAATAATAAATAAATTGAATATATAAAATCCAAGCTTCACCAAATAATTAAATTGCAAAAATTTAAATAGCAAAAAATATAAAACAATAAATGTAATAAATAAAGTTAATAAAAAACACCTGCTACATATTAATTAAAACATAAAAAAAAAAAATTAAATTAAATCAATCAAGATTGAATAATAAAATAAAATAATATATTTACAAATTCATGGAAATGTAATATTTCAAAATGAATAATAAAATAAAAATAAAAATTATATGTGTAAAAAATATGAAATAAAAAAAACAAAAAAAAAAAAAACAATAAATGAGTGACTAGACAAAAATAATAATTTATGATACCTTGTGGTTACAATAATACTGAAATGTTAAACGATCACTCTCATTTGTTTTCGTCGCTCATATTATGTAAAAATTGATATTTTTATTATTTCCGGTGTGTGTGGTAAGCCCCGAATTATTATTGTCATTTTTTTTTTTTTTTATGTGAAACACTATATATATTTAGATGCATTGTTCAAATAAATTTTTACAACTCACATCGTAAAGAATGTAATTTAGATTCTCAAAGTCCAGCTTAACCGATTTCGAAAGTTGTGAAAGTCACTGAGCTGATGAATCGTCCTCAATTGTTTAAAAAATTTTATAGCTTTTTATTATTTTATTTTTTTTGTCCCTTGGTAGTTTTGTATAAATTTATAACTCTCAAATCTCATCAAAATATTTGTCGTAAATTGTTGAGACAATGAGCATCAGTTCACATAATCATTATCATTACTGTCCATAAGACAACGAGGTAAAAAAAATTAAAAAAATTCATCCGGACATTGTTTTTTCTTTTCATTTGAGTTTTACTTATCCATTGTTTACTAAAATAATGAAAGCAAATATACCAAAAGACAGAAAAAATAAAAAAAAATCTAAAAGTTGTGGGAGTTTTGTGTGTCCGTATATATATGGAGACATAAACGACAGAACAAATCGCATTCAAGATATTTTGTTCATTTATAAAGGCGTTCCGGGGAATTGCTTCTGGTATATACCACACGGCATTTTAGCCTATATTTATATATACTGTACAATACTATACCCACAACATGGTACGACCAAAGTCATACGTCATCCAAATCGTGAAAATGTAATAGCCCCTTAAATAACTCTACGTGTACCATATTTATGGTTTTTTTTTCTCTATATTATCTTACTTCTTACTCACTCACAAAACATCACCCTTTCAAATTTCTACCCCTCTATTTTTTTATATAACTAATAAATTTATTGATATATGTATATGAATATTTAAAAAAGTAAATTCAAATCTCAATTTTCTTCGAAACATTTATCAACTCAAACTACCAAGTATATTATTCAAAATATTATTTCAAATAAAAAAAAAAAATCATTCAAGACACTAAAACGTAACAAAAATTATATTTAAGAGAACAATTTATTATTTAGTTATATAAACAAAATCAAAATTTATTAAATATTCAGAAAAAAAAAGAAAAAGTTGCTAATCAACTTACAGTTTTCCAGTGGATGTTGGTGCTAAATTATTATAAACATAAAAATTGTTTAAATTATTATGTATTTGATCTGAATTATCTTGTTTTCCATCAGGATAATGGAATATTGAATTTTTGATGTGATGTATTTTCTTGAAAAACATAGATAATGGATTAATATTTTTATCATTTTTCTTTGGTTGTTGTACAATGATTTGTTGATGTAATGGTCTTTGAATAAATATATTGGATTCACTCCTTGAATGACGATCTAATGAATAAAAATAATATCTTAATTGATCAATATTTAATAATAAAACAAAAATTTATTACCAATTTCGGTAGTAGCTGTATCCCATCCTGTTGGTTTTGAATGAAAATCATGTAAATTATTTGTACTACCAATCCATGATGATGTAAAACTTGGAAAATGATGAATTATTGGATCTGGCACGTATTTAAATTCTTGATCATTCCAGCCTAAAGCTTCCAATTTATTTCTAAATATAAATTTATTTGAAAATTATATAAATTAAATTAAATATAATAATATATATATTTTAAATTAAAAAAAAACTACATACGTATGTAAAGTATCAAGTTCATGTTTATCTGGAGCTTTTAATATCGTTTCAGCTGTATGAACAATTGGCACAGGATAATAATGCAAATGTAGATGATGAATATCTGGTGGTGGATGTTTTAATTCTTTTTTTGCTTTTAGTGAATTAAAAAAATTTGAAAGTACATTTTTTGGACTGCAAAAAAATAATAAAAAAATTACTCAAATAAAATTATCAAAAAACTTGTATAAAATTATTTACTTACTAGTGAAAAAAAAGTGCATCCGATGATGTGATACATAGAAGTAGAACAAGTAGAAAAAACTGTAAAAAAAAAAAAAAATTAAATTATATTTATAAATTAAAGTGTCACTATTTGATATTCACAATAATTTAGATAAAAAAAAAAAAAAAACAAACAACCACATAGAATTCATCTTCTTTTATTATATTAAAAATGATTATTTATTATTACATTTAAAACGGTGCAAATCTTCATATTATTATTGAGCTCGTCAATGACGGGCTATTATCGAGCACGATATATACATAACTGAGTAGAAAAACGTATCAGAAATCTCCTTATATCTACTAGCACACTCTCTCTCCTCACCATGCTTTCGACTTCGTTATTTATTTTTCTTATTATAATTTTACTTATTTTATTATTTTTTTTTAACTCATAAGTTCATTGGCACAAGTCTCCATTGGAAAAAGTGGGGTTGACAGTTCTGACATTGAAAGTAAACATGTTATGATTAGATATAATTATTCGTCAAGTGACTAGTCAGAAATACAACAATTTACATTTCAAATCATTTATTATAGTCAATGCATTATAATAATACCATTATTTATTTATTCATTTTTATTATATCTAGTTAAAAATATTATTGCTAATACAACATTGTAAAAATTCATACATTTATTATCTATTAAAATTTTTTTTAAATAATAACTTTATTTTTTAATTAATAATAACAGTTATTTTTCAGGTCAATATATTAAAATTATTTCGTTGAACAGGATAACCTATATTTGAAATAGTAATACACAAGATACATACCTTTTGTATGTTAAAAAAAAGAAAAAAAAAAATTATAATAATATCAATACATTAAAAAAATGATGAAATATTTTTTGCACATCCTGTTATTAAATTCAAATATCATTTGAATCAAATTAGGCTCTCTCAAAAAAAAAAAAAACAAAAAAAATCCCTAATATTTTTTTGATTACATGTATGTATATATTTTTTTTTTCTATTGTTATTGGGTTATATTTATTGTAATTTATTTGAGGGGTAAAGTTGAGTTCTCAGGGAAGGTTAATACTACTTTCTAACAAAACTGACCTGTGAGTATCCGTATTGAATGTGTGTTGATTAATAGAAGGACTTGTTTTATGACTATATGGTTTCTCTGATTATAGGAATACAATGATAATTCTAAATTTCAATGTCAAATGTGTCTAGGCCAACAGCAAAAAATTTTTACATCCATCATCTATTTTAATTTGAGATATAAATTATGACATCCGGTTACTAAACTTAAATATCATAAAAAGAAAAAAAAATGCCCTTCAAGAGTTTCTAATCTTTTGTAATTACCAATTCATGAAATTATATGACAGAAAGATTGAAAAAAAAATCAAAATTCATGAACAGTACGTATTTATTATTGAGTAAATATTAAAAAAGTATAAAATATAGATAACTTTCCAATTTACTCACTTGCAACTCGTTTAATATAAATTTTTTTTTTCATAAAAACTATATTATTTTATCAATAATCTTTGACTTGACAATTACAAATACTTAAAAGTAAACAAAACTAAATATTTATCGAGAAAATAAAATAATATTTGTCACATACACGACAAATATTAACTACAAAGATAATAAAAGAAAAAAAAAAATTAATTCATGAAAGCAGTTTTTAAAATATATCATTTGATTGAATTATTATTTATTTTTTCTTATATTTATAAAACTAGTGTCAATAAATATTTACAGTTGAACTAAATCTCGATAAAACTTAATGAAAATAATTCAAGTGAAATTTATATTAAATTATATTGAAAATTCTGATGTATACTACTTTTTGCAAGTCAAATCAAAAATATGTACATAATATTATCTGAATAAAAAAAATTAAAAAAACATATTTTATCAAGTTGATTTAAACCCAAGTTTATCTAATTAAACCCATATTTTTTATATGTATTTTTTTTATTTAAAGTACCAGTAACGAGTGTTTATTTAAAAATTCCAGAGAAAAGCTAATTGACCGCAAGCTTTCCTTCAGCAAGCACCGTCCACGAAACAGTGCGCGTTCAACCAGTAAAAATAAATAAGCCCTCGCTCGACATTTCCAGGGGTTATTGTATATCTACATATATATATATATATTTATATACTACTACTACTTTTGAACCTTGGTATATACTCGACGTTGATATAGCAAAGATAAACGAAAGAGTAAAAGATAAAAGTACCGCGAGGGATGTACGTTTATTCAATAACAAAGCGACCTGTTTCTACAATGGCCAACATGGTAATGGGTCAACTCTTAAATTTAATAAAAAAAATATGCATACATATTGTGTATTCAAGTGGATGTTTTTTTTTTTCATTATTATTAATATTATTAATTTTTTATTATCAAATTTATATTTAAACATTTTTTTAAGCTTTTTTTTTTATTTTTAAAAATCAATTTCAACTTTTTTATAGTTTCTTATTTCGAAACAAAAAAAAAAAAAAGAAATGCTTTTGGTAATTGAAGCTATAAAAACGAAAAAAATTTTATGATATGGATAACGATGATGGAATTGAAATTTTCTCAATATTTTAAAAGATTCTCGAAGCGTGTTTGAGTATGTGTGTGAGTGCTTTTTACACGATCAAAATAAAGTCTATGATGAATAAAAGAGGAAATAAAAAAAGAGAAAGAGAGTAGAAAAATTTATTTAAAAAAAAAAATATATATATCGCGGAGGGGGAGAAGGATCAGATGAATGAAGAGACATGAAGAATTTTTCTTTTTTTTTTTTTNTTTTTTTTTTTTTTTTTTTTCATGGCTTGAATCCCAGGTACTTTGAGTGTGGCACGATATACATATATAGAGTAAGGTTACCTGATCACTTAGGAAAATGAGTCTTACGCCTATTTGATGCCTCTACATGAGGATATACGTGCTTCCAACAAAATTACTCTTTACTACACAATATCATTATTTTGCTTGACTTTTATTTTATTTTTTCTTTTCATCCTCTTTTTGTTTTTTTATATACGTTTAGAAGTAATGCAAACTATTGTTTATCGTACAACTGAAATAATAAAAAAGTTTTATTAAAATTGTATTTAATATTGTATATTTTATTTTACAGTTCCATTGTTGTTATTCAACAAATTGAATTATGAAATTTAATTTCTATAAAAATAAATTTTAATGAGTTTAATAGAAAAAAAAAAACAAAGAATAGAAAAAATTATCAGAATGGAATGAATATTATGTATGAGAATGAAGTAGATATTTTTCAAGTTAAAAAAAAAAAAATTTAAATTAAATAATTGGGTAATTAATTTATAATTTATATAGTTGAGTTGATATTACTTGGAATTTATAAAATACAGAGAAGTTCGCATCATATTTTGTTGAATTTTTTTCTTTTTGTAGTTTTTATTTTAAATAGAATTAAAAAGTATTAACTTTGCAAATAATATTTGTTATTTGAAGTTAATGATATGGACTTTAAAACTCTTTTTGGTCAATAATTAATTTTTCGAGTCCATATCACTGACTTTAAATAAAAAATGTTTGCTGAATTAATATTTTTCAATTCTATTTAATGTAAAAATTAGGCCTCTAAAATTTTATATTTTTTCTTAAGCGGAACATTTATTTCTCACTTGATAACACTATTTTTTCCACTAAAAATAAATTTAAAAAATTAAAAGGCTAGGAAGATAACAGGAAAAAAATTTTCTGAAATAATAAAATTTTTAATCACACGAATAACACTTTTAATTTTTTATTTCTTTCGAATCATCAACGATAGTTTTAAATTTATTCACATGAAATTAATTAAAACCTTTGAACAAATTTCAAGTTTATGATTTGATAATTATTACGTTCACTTTCAAATAGATAATTTATCAATGTCATTCAAATAAAACATGCACTCATGAAGTCTTTCAAAAGCAATAAAAAAGAATTTTTCTTTATTAATTTTTTATAAAAAAATAAAGAAATTAATAAAAAATAAAATAAAATAAAAAACAATTGCACTATAAGTGACCTTCGAAAGTATATTAGAGTCATAAAAAATTGAAAAATCAATAAATACTTGAAGTTGTGAAAGTTTAACAACTCCGTAGTGAAGCTGTGATCAAACGAACATCGAACGAAAAAAAAAAAAACAAATTTCGAATCAATAACTGGGAACATATTTATAAATAAAATAAATTAATTAAAAAATAAAGAAGGAACGAGGAAACTAGTTGAGAAATCTTTCGTTTTCACTGTCATTATTAATTTCTTTATAATTTTTTTATTTATTTATTCGTCGTACACTTCATGTATGCACGACCTTGAGGTGAAGCATGCACCACACGATGGGTGCGAGAAAAATATTCAATTGGAAATTACAGGTAAAGCAATAGGAAAAAAAAAAAGAATATCATAACTGGTTTTAAAACAACATTCACAAATACATAAACATTTATAAATGTTCAGGGCATTGGTATTGGTATTTTATCATTATAATTACGTGTTATTTTTTTTTTTTTTTTGT